>OY757016.1:90103756-90276256 GCA_963580285.1 Lucinisca nassula | reverse complement strand
CTCTGGTCCACCCCCAAATTGAATACACATCCCCTCAATTTGCCCCTGGAATCGACTTCCCCATTATCGCCCTGTCCCCAAAGACCTAGAGGATAAGGACAGTCTCACACTATATGCCCTAATCCACAACACTTGTTTTAACTGATTTTAATCTACTTTTAAGTTTTCCTTCATACTGCCTCACTTAAATTCCTTTAACCTTTTCTTGCACGACGCCTCTGCGAATGTATCTACACGACAGCACTTTTCACTGAGTTGTTGCAGTATAAATAGAAAGGGCATGCCTATCTCTAATGGTTAGAGGGAATAAGGAACCTTTGTAAATGCCAGCTCTAAATGCCCGTGAGCAGCGCCTAGCCGAGGGAACAATTTTGAGGTCATGCGTTGAAATGCTGGTAGCACCCTTTAGACCTTTGCGCAATAGTGCACAGTTAGCACAAAAGTGTGGGCCAACGTCGGTCCGACATTGATGCGACGTTGCCCAACGTGCCGATGTCGGACCGTTATACTTTGTTGGCTGGGTGGTCATCTACATAAATGATCAGGAATCGATACAATTAACCCACAGCTCCCATCAGAGACACCAAAGTGAAAGAAACACAAACATGAAACAACCAGAACCTAATGGAAACATCAAGCCTGGAGCGCTGTGGTACAGTGGTAAAGCATCGGATTTGAGATATTGAGGTAGCCGGTTCGATCCCTGCAAACGCCAATTGGAAATGTTGTTTTCTTGAGTAAAGGAACTCATTTTTGATTTTAATTTGCCTTCACTGCAGCTGGTGTTGTGCCGTGTGGCGGCCGTAAAACGTCTCCCCGTACATCAACCATAGTGCAGTTTATATTTTACTTTTGGTCCTTTGAGATCAGCGTGAATATTCTGAGAAATCGGAAATAAATTATTGGTTTAGACTCGTATTCTAGACAGATGTTTAATTATTTGGACCCCATTTTGATTTATATCAGTCTTTGAATCGACTGCCTATTCGAAATTCGCAAAATTGCAGTATGTTTCCTCTGTTTTTCTTTGCCGGATCATTACAGGGTCACTGATGAGGCTTTATTAGCCGAAACTACGTAGTATGACCCATCTTCTTTCTTATGAATGTTTTCATTGCTCTTAAAGGAACTCATTTTTTATTTTAATTTGCCTTCACTGCAGCTGGTGTTGTGCCGTGTGGCGGCCGTAAAACGTCTCCCCGTACATCAACCATAGTGCAGTTTATATTTTACTTTTGGTCCTTTGAGATCAGCGTGAATATTCTGAGAAATCGGAAATAAATTATTGGTTTAGACTCGTATTCTAGACAGATGTTTAATTATTTGGACCCCATTTTGATTTATATCAGTCTTTGAATCGACTGCCTATTCGAAATTCGCAATTTTGCAGTATGTTTCCTCTGTTTTTCTTTGCCGGATCATTACAGGGTCACTGATGAGGCTTTATTAGCCGAAACTACGTAGTATGACCCATCTTCTTTCTTATGAATGTTTTCATTGCTCTTAAAGGAACTCATTTCAGTTTTATTTTAATTTGCCTTCACTGCAGCTGGTGTTGTGCCGTGTGGCGGCCGTAAAACGTCTCCCCGTACATCAACCATAGTGCAGTTTATATTTTACTTTTGGTCCTTTGAGATCAGCGTGAATATTCTGAGAAATCGGAAATAAATTATTGGTTTAGACTCGTATTCTAGACAGATGTTTAATTATTTGGACCCCATTTTGATTTATATCAGTCTTTGAATCGACTGCCTATTCGAAATTCGCAAAATTGCAGTATGTTTCCTCTGTTTTTCTTTGCCGGATCATTACAGGGTCACTGATGAGGCTTTATAAGCCGAAACTACGTAGTATGACCCATCTTCTTTCTTATGATTGTTTTCATTGTTCTTAAAGGAACTCATTTTTTATTTTAATTTGCCTTCACTGCAGCTGGTGTTGTGCCGTGTGGCGGCCGTAAAACGTCTCCCCGTACATCAACCATAGTGCAGTTTATATTTTACTTTTGGTCCTTTGAGATCAGCGTGAATATTCTGAGAAATCGGAAATAAATTATTGGTTTAGACTCGTATTCTAGACAGATGTTTAATTATTTGGACCCCATTTTGATTTATATCAGTCTTTGAATCGACTGCCTATTCGAAATTCGCAAAATTGCAGTATGTTTCCTCTGTTTTTCTTTGCCGGATCATTACAGGGTCACTGATGAGGCTTTATTAGCCGAAACTACGTAGTATGACCCATCTTCTTTCTTATGAATGTTTTCATTGGTCTTAAAGGAACACATTTTTGATTTTAATTTACATCATTGTGTAGATTATATTTTCTTGTCCTTTGGGATCATTGATTCCGTTGTGGAATTTTGAAAATATCATCGGGTCACTGATGAGGCCTAATTGGCCGAAACTAGCTAGTCGGGCCCAGAAAACACGTACACTGCATATTTTTAGTTCTGTGGTGTATTCCTTGCTTCCAAAGGATAACCCTTTTATAGAACATATTTAATTTCACTACAGCTGGTGTGTGGGAATGTGTGGCGGCGGTAAAACGTCTCCCTGCCCTACATCATAGTGTAGATTATATTTTCTTGTCCTTTGGGATCATTGATTCCATTGTGGAATTTTGAAAATATCTGAGGGCCACTGATGAGGCCTAATTGGCCGAAACTAGCAAGTCTGGCCCAGAAAACACGCATACTCCATATTTTTAGTTCTGTGGTGTATTCCTTGCTTCCAAAGGATAACCCTTTAATAGAACATATTTATCTACATTGCTTAGTACTGGTTTCTACCCAGGAAGAGGATAAAAGAGGGCCACATGGAAGATTAGTACTTGTTTCTTAATGTGTTCCCCTCTATAAATAAAGTCGATTATTATTATCATTAATCATGTTTCATTGTCACACCAAGGTATTTGAAATGGAATCCACATCTTAACGTGTAAGAAGTCTCCATTTTTAGCCAAAGGCTCAGGGGGAGCTATTGTGATCGCTCACCGTTCGTCGTCGTCGACGTCCGTCCGTCCACAATTCCTTTAAACGACATCTCATCATAAACCACTAAACAGATTTTGACCAGACTTGACAGAAATGATTTTTGGGTCGTCCTCTCTCAAAGTTGTTCAAAGAAATTCATTCCATGCAGAACTCTGGTTGCCATGGCAACAAAAAGGAGAAAATAAGAAAAAAAATCTTCTTGTCTGAAACCAGAAGGCCTAGGTCTTTGATATTTGGTATGAAGCTTCATCTAGTGGACCTCTACCAAGATTGTTCAAAATATAGCTGTGAGGCCAAAAATGCCTCCGCGCCGAGGCCCACTGGTTTTACATAGGCTTATATAGGGACAACCTTTAAAAATCTCCTTGACTGAAACCAGAAGGTTCAGGTCTTTGATATTTGGCATGAAGCTTCATCTAATAGATCTCTAACACGATTGTTCAAATTATAGCCCTGGAGCCAAAAATGTCCCTGGGTTGGGGCCAAATAGTTTTACATAGGCCTATATCGGGACAACCTTTAAAGATCTTCTTGTCTGAAACCAGAAGGCCCAGGTCTTTGATATTTGGTATGAAGCTTCATCTAGTGGACCTCTACCAAGATTGTTCAAATTATAGCCTGGGGCCAAAATGACCCCGCCTTGGGGCCCACCGGTTTTACATGCACTTATATAGGGAAATCCTTTAAAAATCTTCTTTTCTGAAGCCACTGGGCCCAGGTCTTTGATATTTGGTATGAAGATTCATCTAAGGGACCTCTACCAAGATTGTTCAAATTATAGCCCTGGGGCCAAAAATGGTCCCTCCCTGGGCCCACCGGTTTTACATGGGCTTGTATAGGGAAAACCTTTAAAAGTCTTCTTCTCTGAAACCGCAAGTCCCAGGTATTTGATATTTGGTATGAAGCTTCATCTAGTGGACCTCTAACAAGATTGATCAAATTATAGCCCTGGGGCCAAAAATGGCCGCGCCAAGAGACCCAGCGGTTTTACATAGACTTACATAGGGGAAATCCTTTAAAAATCTTCTTCTCTGAAACCACTGGGCCCAAGTCTTTGATATTTAGTAAGAAGCTTCAGCTAGTTTACCTCTATCAAGATTGTTAAAAATAAAGCCCTGGGGCCAAAAATGGCCGGCCCAGAGACCCACCTGTTTTGCATAGACTTATATAGGGAAGATCCTTTAAAAGTCTTCTTTTCTGAAACCGCTTGGCCCAGGTCTTTGATATTTGGAATGAAGCTTCATATAGTGGACCTCTACCAAGATTGATCAAATTATAGCCATGGGGTCAAAAATGGCTCCGCCCTGGGGCCTATAGGTTTTACATGGGCTTGTATTGGGAACTCCTTTAAAATCTTCTTCTCTGAAACCGTAAGGCCCAGGTCTTTGATATTTGGTATGAAGCTTCATCTAGTGGACCTCTACCAAGATTGTTGAAAATATTGCCCCTGAGTCAAAAATGGTCCCGCCCTGGGGCCACCGTTTTTAGCTCACCTGAGCCGAAAGCTCCGGTGGAGCTATTGTGATCGCTCACCGTCCGTCCTCGTCTGTCCATCCTTTCACAATTCCTTTAAACAACATCTCATAAACCACTGAACAGATTTTGACCTGACTTGGCAGAAATGATCTTTGGTTGGTCCTCTCTCACAGTTGTTCAAAGAATTTCATTCCATGCAGAACTCTGGTTGCCATGGCAACGAAAAGGAGAAAATAAGAAAAAAATACTTTAAAAGTAGAAGTAAAACAAAGATCAGGAATCGATACAATTGACTTACTCCACCCATCAAAGACATCAAAGGGAAAGAAACACAAACATGAAGCGACCAGACCATAATGGAAACCTAAACAAAGGAAGGCCATAAGGGCAGTTACTTTCCCACAAAATGGCCATATGGCCATCCAAAATAAAAAGACACAAGTGATACACACAGTAAGTAACAAACAACAACAACAAATCTTCTTGTCTGAAAGCAGAAGGCCCAGGTCTTTGATATTTGGTCTACAATGACATTTTTCTGCTGAAAAGGAAATACTTTTTCTCATTTCTGGTCGAAGCATAGAAAATGGGTGCTTGTTAGAACCGCGTCTCCGCGTATGAATTACTGGACCCTATTGACCTGATATTCAGCCTCAGAGTTATGAACGAGAAACATCTTCATCATCGCCAATACATGTATCTCCGTGATGTCTTCGTAGAATTCAAGAAATTTTCCATAGGTTGTGAAATACTTGCATGTTTTGGCCGCCATGCAGAGATATAACACCCATGCCAAAACGTCTATCTAACTCAATACACAGCTGTATGACATTTAAGCAACACATGCAGCCATCTCCAACGGCACATCGGGTAAGTGATTCGGGTCAAGATCTGGTGTGAGATAGGGATGGCTTCTTTCAGTCGGATTCTTCAACGTTTTCAATGAAAAGACACCAAGACTGTTAAAGGAAAGTCAGCATTCAAGGCAGAGTACCTGAAAAGGGAGGACAGACAGTAGGCCATTGCTATTGTACAAAGGTCGATAAGGTGCCGCCAGCACTAGGTGCTGAATAAATCATCACTCGTGGGCAATCAAATCCCAACTGCAAGAACTGATCTTCACAAAGGATCTTTCTTCTCCTGGATTATTAGAGATTGGAATTAATGTCCAACAAGATTCGATAATTTTCTCAGTTGACTGTGCATAGGATAGTGTAGCTAAGTTAGTTCAGTTAGTTCTCTATAGTAAGACATTACAGGTCCTGGTGAACGCCTGTCAGCTGTCGCATCCCCAGTTAATCTGTGATATTTGTCTTACTGGTACTGCAGACATACGTTGTGGGTGCTCGTTAGAAACACCTCATTAAGGCGGTTCTTTCGAGTTCCCACAACCTATATCTTGGAGTAGAAATAAGAAAAATTATGCATACCCATGTAGACCCAGTTTTCTCCAAAAGAAGTGGGGGTTAGTGGGGTGTTTATTTCACGGACTTGTTCACGTGATGCTTGTGCTCAGACGCAGCAACAGAACAAAATATAGACACCAGGGCCAACTTTCTGACGCAGAACAGTATTCAGCAGAAATAGATCTTGACGTAACATTTACTGTCAAGCATTGATTTAACCCATTTCGTACCAGAAACCCCCAAACGGATACCCTGGCAAACAGTAAAGACCCAGATCAGACGCCGCTAAACGCGGCGTCTGGTCAGGGCCTACACTGTTTGTGAAAAGTTAATTTTGAAGAATCAACAACCTGACACCCCTTAATTTTGGAATAGACTCCTGGTATACATAAGGCGGAAGATTCCAGTTTTGTACAAAAAGGGTTATTACCTCATATGCGTGGCAATATAGTTCTGTCTGTACTAGCCGTATTCTACTTTGTCTGTCTCTTTGTTTACGGAAACAGACTGTCAAAGTTGCAGGTTATTGCCTAACCTATCGAACAAGAGATATATTATGATCACGAGAAAGCTGTAAACGTTCAAAGTAAGGATCTTTATCTACGTGAAAAGGCAACGCCTGTCGATCAAACGCAGTTCTATATATTTTTGACCCCCCCCCCCCCCAACCAAACCCCACTTTTAAACGGCAAAACTGGAATTTACAGGGGTATACATTATTTTTCTTATTTCTGCTCAAAAACATGGATTGTGGGTACTCGTTAGAACCGCCTAGCCGAGGCGGTTCTCACGAATTTCCACAATCAATGTTTTGAGCGGAAATATGAAAAAATATATATATAGTTTTTATTTGAAAATTTTCATTTTTTTTTTGTGGTGAAAATTTCAATATATTTGAATCTGTATTAGAATGGAGTCATAAAAAATATACCTAAATCATTCTGAGCTAGCGCTTTTGTTTGTTTGTTTGATTCGAGGTTTAAAGTCCCCGTCAACACTATAGGTAATTTTGGAGATGTTGCTTCCAATTTTGTGGGACTTGTACAGGACATTGTGATGAAATGACATCTCAAGCCCTGCCGCCAAATGAAACCAATAGGGGTTATAAGCATGGACGCTTTGCTTGGGTAGGCTTAGACCCTCTAAGCGGTTTACCAGTACTCTTAAGCGGTCGGTTTCAGCTATGCGTGGAAGTATCATGCAGTCCATCTATTTCTTCAACCCCCGATGGGCGGGGGCCATCTGAGCTAGCGCTATGAATAAACCCCAGTGGCTCGAACCACCCCTGTCTAGAACACTTTACGAAAACACGCCTATACAAAACCACTGTTAATTTATTAGCCGAAAAACGAAAATTTTAAGAAAAATTATGATATTTTTCTTATTTCTGCTCAAAATATAGATTGTGGGTACCCATAATCTATATTGGTACCCACAATCTATATTTTAGAGCAGAAATAAGAAAAATAAGGTTTACCCCTGTAAACCCTTAGGTTTGCTATATACCAGTGGGGTTTAAGGGGGTCAGAATTATATAGGCGTGTTTCCATGATGAAATTAATGTTCGTCGTCCCAATTTGTTTGAATCATTCAAGTTCGAGTGTACTTTTCATCAATACGCGTCGTGTCAAGCAAACATGTGTCTTCGGACATGTACGCATAGATAAAATGTGACTGCGCATGCGCAACGGTCATCATAAAACACATAACAATGTAATCTATGATCGATGAATACATACTCGTGTACGTGACGTGGATCATTGATACAGCCTGAAAATGCTGTATTATAAATTGAATCAGAAACAAAAAATAAATGATTCATGGCAGTCGTCGGCGGTCCGACAGGTCCGGCTTTTTTTTTTGGGGGGGGGGGGGGGAGGGGGGGGGGGTGGGGGTTGGCGGAGGGGTATGGGGGGGTGTTCGTTTGTTTGAGTTAAGGTTTATTTTTCGAGCATGCTTTCGGTCGTACCACTTTTTATTTCAGTAGTTTTCGTTGTGCTTATCTGTGAAATTGTTTAATCACATTATCAAAAAGTGCCGCATTTAATGCCTGTTTTGTTAATGCAGTTATCAATAACGCTCGTGGCTCGTTTCACCTGAAAGCCAGTCCAAGGTGTGAAAACGAAACAGCCAAACGTCGTACCACCAAACACTGCAATCATTATGACGCTTGTTTGATTTAATTCATTATCTTTAAACAATTAGTACCAATAGAGGATATAACAAAGATGATACAACTCGTACGTTGAGCTTTGATCCCGGCAGTGTGTATTAATAGCGCCATGTCCTCTCTATCTAATTTTCTAATTTTCACGGCAAGTTATGTTAAAAACTTTTTGACTTTGAATGCAACAATATTCTTAATCCTGAAACTGTACCGAAAGTACCACGTCAATGTTGTAGCTCCATTATGGAGATACAAGTACGCCTGTTCCAAATCAGCTTGACACTTTCCGGTTCCCGCCACGTACTTCTGAACAAAGAAAAGTTTCTAGCCATCTTGGTTCGACAGTCGCCCGCGATGATGAAGCAAAAGATCTTGCGTTTTGTCATCTTTGTATGCTTCTTTGTATGCTAGCATACAAGGACGGAAAGTTGCACAGTCAAAGTCTAGGAAAAGCCTACATCATTAGTTGGTTTTCAAACTGGAAAGACTCTTGTGTATCTTTAACAAAACATGAGAATTCAAAGTGCAACCAGGACTCAGTGTTTAAAGCAGGGACTTTGCCCCGTACCTGTGGGGTTTAATCTATGCATTAAATTCAGTCATTAAGATTGATGCCAATGCCTGATGAGACCTGCGGAGGGGTCGAAATAGTTGTTACCATTTGCCAAAGTCTTACGTTTATTTTAAGCCGGCCTCGGTAGCTCAGTCGGCTGCGCGTCTGACTGGTGATCAGGAGGAAACGTGTTCGATACCTGCCAGGGTCGGCAACATTCTTTGTGGAGATTGATCATGAAATCTTTACCACGGTCATTCTCTCCCTTCCGGTGATTCAAGAAGGACAGTTGTGAGTTTCTGGCGGAATAATGTGCACTGTACTGGTTAGCCGCTCACGTATAAGCATGCCCAGGAAAAGTGTGGTTGGTTAACTGACCGGCTCAAAAATGACCTAAATAGTGTCGACTGGGCTTTTAAACTCCAGTACAAACAAACAAACTTACGTTTATTTTATGTTAAACTGGCTAACTTCTTGGCCAAAATGACTCGCATTCTGGTCCATCAAAAGCTTCCAAAATGCATTAAAACGCACGAACAGGCGTCGACAATTCAACAAAATTCTCGGGTGAGATCCCCGAACCCCCTTACCAGAGGGAGACATGCCCCTCACGTGCTCCCCCTCCTCCCTTGTGCCTTTGGCACTCGCCGCTCGCTACAACCTCCACCGGACCACTTTCCACTACCCGGCTTACTTGTTAAAGATTTCAGTGGAAATTCACATATAATGTACCTGAAGGATAGGCAGCTCGCTACGGATATTTTGTTTCCTTTTCAGTTCTACATGTGCACTACACAAGGAAATACATGAGCACACTCTGTCCTTGAAGTGTAAAGCCCTTATCGAATGGGTCTTGATGTACAGGAAACCACACAGGCAGTCAGTAAAGTTGTCTCACTGTAAAAATGGCGGACATTTCTTGTAAGTGCATTCTTTCGCATTAAATATCGCTGCAAACTCTTTTATGGACTCACGTTCCGCAGTTTTAGCCAGTCATAAAACGTTAATGCTGGCGGCTGACTCGGCAGTGTTTTGCAATTTTAAACATCCATAGCAAACAAATAATAAAAACATGCAAATTCCACAGAGAATTTATGTCCCCCGCCTTAATTTCATCTGTGCTGTTAAAAATAAGTAAGTTAACCAGGCAACCATTGGTATCACTTAATGCGGGTTCGATACAGTAAGGAAAAAAGTCAAGATGCTATAGAAAGCACATGTATATCTTCAGACCATGAATGAAACATATGCGAAGTTTTTGATGTATTGGAATGAAACTGTAAAAGGAGTTGCACTCTAAAGGTATCTACTATGAATTTGAAACCATGCAAAAAAGTGTAAGTAATGAAAAAAGTGAAAAAAAAATTAAAGGATTCTGTAAAAGGCACATGCACATTTTCAGACCATGATCAAAACACCTGTAAAGATTCTGAAGGATCGGTTTTAAACTGTAGGAGGAGTTGCACTCACAATGTACCTAAGCACTACATATACAGTTTCATATTATAGATGCGCAAAAAAAAACTCTAAGTTGAAAATGTGACAAAACTGAAAAGAATTATTTTAAGATTCTGTAAAAAGCACATGCATATCTTCAGACCATAATTAAAGCAATTTTTAAGTTTTGGAAGGATTGGTATTAAACTGTAGGAGGAGTTGCACTCACAAGATACCTACTACATTATACTCTTTCATAGAATTGATGCATGAAAAAAGTCTAAGTTAAAAATGTAAAAAAAGCGAAAACAATTAATTCAGCATATGCACAACATCAAACCATGATAAAGACGCCTATAAAATTTCAGAAGGATCAGTATAAAACTGTAGGAGGAGTTGCGCACACAAGGTACCTACTATGAATTCGGAACCATACAAAAAGTCTAAGTTAAAAATGTGAAAAAAGTGAAAACAATTAATTCAAGGATCCTGAAAAAAGCACATGCACAAATTCAAACCATGATAGAGGCTTTATAAAATTTCAGAAGGATCGGTATAAAACTGTAGGAGGAGTTGTGCTCACAAGGTACCTACTATGAATTCGGAACCATACAAAAAAGTCTAAGTTAAAAATGTGAAAAACTTGTACAAAAATAATTCAAGGATTCTGAAAAAAAGCACATGCACAACTTCAAACCATGATAAAGACACCTATAAAACTTCAGAAGGAACGTTTTAAAACTATAGGAGGAGGTTGCGCTCACAATGTACCTGCTATAAGCTCGGAACCACGCCCACGCCCCACGGAAAGCCGAATACCATGTCCCCTTGTTTTTCATCGAAAAGGCGGGGGACAAAAAATCGACTTTAGGCGACGGTCCACATGATTAGATGTGTACTACCAGGGTGGCCGAATAAACTGACAGCAATGATTAGATATATCTGTTTTTATTGAAATTAATATTGACAGAACAATTCACTCTCGGTCAGATGCTTTCGATATTCATAATTTGATGTGTTAATAATTTATAACGTTTGCTGTTAAAAGAATACATAAGCCCATACGTGACACATTGGATCTACTACCTTATAGCTTGGACAGGTACATTACCATTTTAGGGGCGTCTTGTGTGTTTTATTTATTGTATGTATTATGTAAAATATACTGTAAGCAAACAGTGTAAAACCCGATCAGACACCACATAGTACGGCGTTTGACCGGGGCTTACATTGTATTTAAGACGCTAGTAGGCATATATGGGTTGACAAATAAAACCGAAAGATTATTTTTTCCGAAACATATTTCGTGGTTTTATCATGTCAAACAAGAGGTTTTTTTTAATGTTTTACTAGCATCGCGGTCACTGTGGCTTTGTAAGGAACAAGAATGGTGTTTGCGTACTTTTGTCTTATATTTGCTGAAAACCACAACAATAGTTAATGGTAATTCGTGCGGTTTTATTATAAAAACACATAATTAATAAAATAATAGCATGATTTTATGCCAGTCACAGAACATCGGAAACATTTTTACAGCAGTTAAGCAAACTGCAGTGCAGCTAGCCTACCGATATGAATACTTTTGTGAAACTACATGTAACATGGTTTTTAAAAACAACGATGATAAATTTAATTGTATATATTGCGATACAAAGCTATTTTAATGCAGAAAAGGAGACGTTCAATTTCGCCATTAAAATATATGTCGTGGATACTAGTTGGAACCGCCTGAATGACAAGAAATAATAAAAGTATTCGTTAATTATCCTCGCAAATACGTCTTATCTGGGGCGCTCGCAATTGGTCTCTATAATAAAAGTGAACATATGTGATAGTGGGAGGGACAGTCACTCTCATATATAGTAGATGCTCTTGCTGGGTCTTTGGAAGCATACAATGAAGAACATGCATAGCAACCAGAAGGCTCGATAATCTTAAATAATAAATAAATAAATAAATTCACTGACAGACTGACTGACTGACTGACTGACTGACTCACTCACTCACTCACGTACGCACTCTATCAAAACTAGATCCAAATAGAACAGTATTTGAACATAACAAGTGATTGGGCACAATCATCTGAGAATGGCGATAATTGTATTGAAAACTGTCATCATTACGAAAACTCACCCGTGCGATATAGTGGAGTTTTCACATCTCCAAAATGGCTGCTTTTCTGGTGATAATCCGTGCTATTTTTCTAATAAATGCTCAAAACATAGGTTGAGGGTACTCGTTAGAACCGCCTCAGTGAGGCGGTTCTAACGAGTACCCACAACCTATGTCTTGGACCAGAAATAAGAAAAATAATGTTAACCCCCTTAAACCCCAGTTTTCTCTGTATAAAGTGGGGTTTAGGGGGTCTTCATTTCACGGACTTGTTTACGTGATGTTAAGAGAGGTAAACTGTCGGTTTCACGATTGCAGGTTATCGACTGTTTAACCAACATTTTATCTCCCCAAATGATGATTTTGAAGACAGCTATTTCTTAATGTACTTGTATAGTTTTCTCCCCACATTTCCGAAAGGAGTATGGGTGCTTTTCTACCAATACTGGATTTCATTTCATCTGATTCTGTTTTCTTCCTTTTTGTGGGTTCCAAAAGAAAGTGAATCGTGTGAAACGATCGTGCTGCTTTCTTTCGCAAATAAACAAACGTAAATCCTTAACTAATACATAATAGATTGATATATAGTTAGTATGATCAGAAGATTAAAGAAATCAAATTCATACGACACAGAGAGATACACTCTAACACGCCGTGTTTACGTGCTGTTAGACTGAAATCTTAAAAGTTTAATTACAACGACAAAGCCTTGTCAGTTCTTATCTTGTGCACTGAGAAACAATAAAAACTGTAATTAATCACTGTGCTTCTATAAAATCAGCCGTCTTATGAATATGAGGAATATAGCAGTGACTGCGAAGGGGCATGACGGAGTCGCTGTGCAGGAATCAAGAATGACTGTAGAGAAGTTTAACAACGATCTTGTAATCAACGTTCTACCTGTGACAGTTTTCATCGGGATAGAGGCGGTGATTGGCTTTGTTGGAAATATCTTGATTCTATGTGTCTATACTAAGTGGTACGCGCATTGTAATTTTCGTTACTTTGTGCTATTCTTAGCCATATATGATTTAACAAGTTGTTTGACTACGTTACCAGGGGAGATATTTTCACAGTTTCACTGGTATGATTATAAATATGGATGGATCTGTAAAACGAAATCATATTTCAACATATTTACAGCATGGGGATCGGCATTCACTCTTTTTCTTCTCGCATTTGATCGCTACAGGAAAATCTGCAGGCCTCTTGAATGGCAGATTCAACCGTCATTTGCTTTGAAACTTTGTGTCTGCGGAATATGTTTATCGTCCTGCGTGTCAATTCCGGTTACAGTACTATGGGGAAAACAGACATATACCTTTGTTGTAGACGGAGTTAGTCTCAACGTTTCTGTTTGTGAAAAGTCTGAGACGTATGCCGATGAAATCTATCCGTTTATATACATTTCTTGTGTATATATAATACCCACGGGTTTGATGATGATAGCTGTTGGTGTCTTGAACATTTTGATCGCAAGGAAGCTATTTTGCAAAATGTTTAAACATCGTTTAGAAAAAGAAAGAAGAGAAAAACAGGCGAACACGGAAATCAAACGAGCATCTTCTGAATCCAACGGAAAATTACGACAAAACTTTTTGTCCATGGGAATTGGTAAACTTTTATATTACACAACCTCGATAATGTTCATTAACAACGCTAAAACAGACAACCACCAACAAAACTCTGACAGACAGGGAAGCATGGTATCATTGTGTACGATCTCTCTTCAAGACTTTTCCATGGAAACTGGTGGGAATCAGACAGAAATCCAGGACTTTAATCATGCCCAAGATACAACCAATTCCACAACGTCTCGCAGTGAAAAAGGTATCAAGAAACACACCGCTTCGGAAGGCAGACATTTCCGCCGGAAGTGGAAGACCTTAATCATGCTTGTACTGACGTCAGTGTTCATTTTGACTATGGCGTTGTACGTGACTCTTGTATCACTTGTAGCAGAGAGAGACAATATTTTAAGAAAACTATCTAACTCGGAGAAAGTCGTGTTTTTCTTCTTCTGGCGACTTTATTTCATAAACAGTGTTATCAATCCGGTCTTATATGGAGTAATGGACCCTCGGTTTAGATCAGGGATAAAACGGATGCTCAGCCGCTGAGGAGACCATTAACCTGTTGATATCCAACCATGTTAACAAGTTTGTGTAAAAGGCGCTTGCAAACCCAGCTTTATATGAGCTAACCATCACGAAAACACACCTATACAATTTTGACCCCCCTTGAACCCCAATTTTATATAGTAAAACTGGGGTTTACATGGGTAAACCTTATTTTTCTTATTTCTGCTCTAAAATATAGATTGCGGGTACTCGTTAGAACCGCCTCATATAGATTTTGGGTACTCGTTTCTAACGTGTACCCACAATCTATATTTTGACCAGAAATAAGAAAAATATCACATTTTTTATCGTCTTAGATTTTTCGTTTTTCCACGTTAAAATTTACAATGTACATGTATTTGTATAGGCATGTTTTCGTAATGCGAGAAAACCTGTCTTCGAGGTTTGCGACCAGGTAGACCCAACCTGACCTGCACAGCTACAAGGACCAGCAAACGTCTTGGCATTTGTATAGACACTAGAGGCACTATATTACATTACGATAACAAACCCGTGCGACATAGTGCATTTTTTTTCACATCTCCAAAATGGCCACTTTCTGATTGACTCCGTCATAGTTTTCTTATTCATAATGCAAACATAGGTTGTAGGTGCTCGTTAGAACCGCCTCATTGAGGCGGTTCTAACGAGTACCCACGACCTATCTCATTGAGGTGGTTCTAACGAGTACCCACGACCTATGTCTTGGAACAGAAATAAGAAACATAATGTATACCCCCGTAAAACCAAGTTTTTTCTATATAAAGTGGGGTTTAGGCGGCGTTTATTTCACGGATTTGTTCACATGATGGTCCAAGGAGCAAACAGGCTGATGCTAATCATACTGCGCAAATGTGCAGGCTGATGTGTATGTTTGTTGTTCGCAAAATGCAAAGCACAGGTTTGAACCACAGTGAAAGTGAGGGTGAGGGTTGGGATCCCGTAAAGTATAGTTAAACCCACAAGTAATTTTACAGACCGTTCCAAGTCGGTGCTGTTGCCCTGGTTCCTTCATGTTTTATATTGGTGGTTCAGATTCTTTCCTTTAATGATGTCGATTCTGATTCTTCCCCCTTTTAGTTGTTCATTTTTGGTTGCGTTTGACCTACCTGTTAAATGTTTGTTATGTTGGAGATTCTGATTCTTTCTACCATATGTATGTTGTTTCTTTTAGTCTGAGTCACCACCTGTTCTCATAACGTGGCTCTTATGCAGAAATAAAGTTTCCTTTTAAAAGGAAGGCTTCCCCAGTTTGTAAAGTGGAAAATCCGCCATTTTTGCTCGCCTTTCGAAAGTAATGGGGGAGCTATTGCCATACCCCCGGCGTCTGTCGTCGGCGTAAGCATCGGCGTCCGCATTTGGTTGAAGTTTACCTGCAAGCAATCATTTGTGCTGTTTTCCAAATTTATTTTCAAGGAATGTTATCAACTGATAAAAAACAACAATATTTTTCATATTCTTTTTCACTCGATTTCCCAGGTTTTGGGGCTTAAAAAGTTAATCATTTCCTCTGTATTACCTCCCTTATAATCATACATTTTGTCAAATGCATGTGCGTAGCCAACTAATACGCATCTTCTCTTCTACATATCCGAGAGCAGTAAAGGCTCTGGTAAACCTGCGCGTACTCGCAGGCTCGCCAGAGTCAGTGCTGGTCGCCTTTGTGAAAAAGACACATGTCATGCCCATGAAGCCGATGCCGCGCTTGACGTTTTGCACGTGACACATCGACTCATGATGGTTAACATTTCTCCAAAGTAATTTCAAAATCCATCCAGAAATAAGAAAGTTATTGACTGCGTTTAAGTTTCGAACCCTTTTTTGACCTTTGACCTCTTAGTATGACCTTGACCTTGGAGGTAAGGACCTGGGTTTTGCACGTGACACGTCGTCTCATGATGGTTAACATGGTTGCCGAGTAATTTTAAAATCCATCAAGAAATAAGGAAGTTATTGACTGCGTTTAAGTTTCGGACGCACGGACGGACGAACGGACGGACGGACAGGGGCAACGCTATATGCCCTTTCCATCATTCTTCGAATGGCGGGGGCATAAAAAACGGCATTATGAACAGCTAAGGCTGAATGTGGCGAGCTGCTGACTCACACAAGTTTTATGCTGGTGGAAAATTTGTCAGAAAAGGCAGAACCATGCACATGTTAAGCTTTTAAATTGCTCGTTTGACACACAATTTGATTTCAGAGATGAACAATGGCATGTTTTGTAAAATTGACCATGTTGGTAGAATATGAGGTCTCTTTCTGCCCGAGTTCGAAGCACGATCGAGACAAGTTCTGCAATGATTTAAAACTGTCTTTCTCTTCACCCACTGCTTATAAACGAACGGTTAATAATGTTCCTAAATAAATGAAGAAAAAATGACATATCACTGTCATAGAGACCACCCTACAACAAGCACTTTTGATTGATTTTCTTCGTGAAATACAACTCGGAAAATTTGTTTGACACAATAAGTTATCAGCTAGTTAGACTATCTGCCTGTAACTTGTCTCTGCAAAACTATTTTTACTGAATTCAGCTCTCAAACTCTCTTCGTAAACTCGTCCTGGAAATTCTAGTTTAAGACTCCGAGAGAAGTGAGACTCAAGTGACAGAATTAACTTTTGTAATCTATAGACATTTTTTTTTTAATTATTTATTTTTTTTACAAATCCTTAAGAAAACAAAAGCATTACATCAACAAGTCCGGGTACTGAACAACGATGATCTAGTTTTAAAGGTAACCGGGCACTAGAAGCACATTGAGGCTTGCCCATATGCACTGAACAACCATAAAAACCCAACTTTATATAGAGAAAGTTTGATGTACAGGGGTACATTATTATCCTTTTTATGGGGTTCAGAACACCGAGCACCGACAATCTATATTTGGACTAGAAAAAAAAAATGTTTTTGTTTTTTTACATCACGAAAACACACCTGCCTTATTTTGACCCCTAGACAGTGGGTAGTGGTTAGAACCGCGTCATCGAGGCGGTTCTAACCAGTACTCACAATCTATGTTTAGAGCAGAAATATGAAAAACAAAATCTGAATTTCATTTGGGTGGCAAAATTCTGTATACATTTGAATAGGCGTGTTTTCGTAATAGTTCATGAGATTTTAGCACATAGATGTTTTATAATTATTCCAATGGAGAAGACCATAGGGTTAGTTTCGAGTCACAACAAACGCTTATTACGTAAGATAATTTCACCATCCTACCGGGAAATGGGAAACTGGAATCATTTTACATTGACATATTAACCCATATATGCCTAGCGGCCCTTTTCAAGATATTGGCAAATAGTGCAGACCCAGATCAGACGCCGCATCTGATCAAGATCTGAACTGTTTGCTCAACGTACATGCATTTTTGTAAAACTTACCACAAAAAATAGAATGCTTAGAAATTAACCACTCCAGACTTATAAAGGTGGAATAGTTTTTGGCACGTCAAAAGGACGAAAGTGAAAGTAGATCTGTTTCTACTGTAACTTTTTTTCTTGGTTTGACTTCTTGGAAACGCTTTATAAATAGATATCTGGAAACGCTTTATTAATAGACATCGACGGGCGCTGCATATTCCTGTTTATTCCGAACGAGTTTTCACAGCGTAAATATGTGGAGAGCAGTCTTGTCTGTAAGTCTTTCCTAGTTACGTCATAAGACGGTTAGAAATAAACTGGGGTATCACCAATCCAATCTAAGTGGCTTCCAATCGAAGTTGGAAGCCAATATGGGGTTTACAGAGGCGCACCAAGCGGAAATAAATGTGAGCCGGTGTATAGCATTTTCTACAATTTATATAAGCGTCCAGCGAAGACTCAGATCAGCCTGCGCATCCGCGCAGGCTGATCAGAGTCTTCGTTGTGCGCTCTAAGGATAGCTAAATGCCCAATGCTTCTTCATGCAGCACGAGAAGTCTCTGGTCAGGCTATATGTATGCGAAGCCTGATCTGATCCTTCGCTGGGCGCACATGTAAATTGTCGGAAATGCTGTGCCCCAGCTCATATATCTTCGGGCATGTGCGCACAGCAAATACGCAGATCAGTCTGCGCATCAAGCGGATCAGGGTCTTCGCCGTGCACTGTACGGTTGTTAATCATCACGAAAACACACATCTATAATTTTGACCCCCCTTAAACCCAACTTTTATATCTGCTCAAAAACATACCGGCCCCGATAGCTCAGTTGGTAGAGTGTCCGCTCCGGGGAACTGGAGATCACGGGTTCGATCCCGGGCCGCGACATACCAAAGTCGTTAAAAATGGTACTAGCTGCTCCTCGCTTGGCACTCAGATTTACGGGGTAGAGCTAGGACTGGTCGACCCAGTGTCAGGATAATGTGACTGGGTGTGGTATCATGAAATGTGTCTGGGACATGATACTTCAGTGAGGCAGCACTATAAAAGTGAGCATTGAGCTCCCTGTCGCAACCAGACACCGTCGTGATATGACCGAAAAATTGTTGAAAGCGACGTTAAACCCGAATTCACACACACACACACACACACACACACTGCTCAAAAACATATAGTGTGGGCATTCGTTAGAACCGCCTCGCAGATCTAACGAGTACCCACACTCTATGTTTGGAGCAGAAATTTGAAGAATACCATGATTTTTACCTGAAAAGTTTCATTTTTTGGTGGTAAACTTTTACCAACATACAGTAGAACTTCGATGGCTCGAACACCGATGGCCTGTTTACCTCTGATGTGTCGGACCCATTCTTGGGCCCCTAGGGAAATTCTCTATATAAGAAATAGTGGGGATGATTAAGGAGATTTTAGTCTTTTATATTGCAAATGTATGCTGTGTGTACTCATTAGAATCGCCTCGATGAGGCGATTCTAATGAGTACACACAGCATACATTTTCATTATAGAACATCGAAAAGATGTCTAAAAGTATCTCGTTATTTCTCCTGACAGTAACCTCAGTGGCTCGAACTACCCCTGTCTCGAACAGATTTTCGAGGTTCCAAAGGTGTTCGAGCCATTGAAGTTCGACTGTATTTGTATATTTCGTGATTTCGTAATGGCAGACCTGGAATGAGTTGTTGCAGATGCTGATATACATCTTCATTGAGCACATATGTTCAAAGACACTCCATCGCCTGACATGGCTAATATTCATTACGAAAACACCCCTGTAAATTTTACCGCTGAAAAAATGAAACTTTTCAGATGAAAAATGGTGATACTTTTCTTATTTCTGCTCAAAATATAGACTGTGGGACTCGTTAGCACTGCCTCGGTGAGGCGGTTCTAACGAGAACCCACAATCTATATTTTAGAGCAGAAATAAGAAAAAAGTTAATCCCAATAAACCCCAGTTTTACTGTATAAAAGTGGGGTTCGAGGTGGTCAAAATTATATAGGCCTGTTTTCGTGATGATTAGTGGGGTTTCATTAAAACAACGTCATTATCAAATGCACGTTGAATTGTATCCAACATTTTACCATTGCAATTATTTGTTGTTACCTTTAGGGAAAGGACTATCTAATGTTCTTATAACTTGTGTCCATGTCCAATCAGTTTGTATATTTATGCAATAAAATATGGAGTGGTCGCGACTTATATTTGAGAACTATCTTTCAATAGAACATATACTGAACCGAAAAAGAAACGCAACTTTTTAACCCAAAAGATTTTCATGCAACCATCAGGTTGACTGAAAAATCATTTTGCGATTTACTTTCATACTTTTTAAACTTTCTTATGCAGAAAACATTTGGGCGATATCTGTACAGTTTAACGCTCCACTTTGCAATTCGTTGTTTTCAACATTTCCTCGTGCAGTACATTAAATGTATACAGTAACCTCATCATATTGGCATATTGTGTTACCTAGAGTTTAGGTTTCAAAAGTCCGGTAAAATTTCTCTATGGAATATGGTACGTTTGATGAAAGATCAACCTAACGTAGCGGTCCAAATGCTTCTACGTGGGACGTCTCAGGCTGTCATCGCCAGGAACTTCCAAGTGAGTAAATCGACGATAACTCGCTTGTACCAGCGTCTACGTCAAACGGGGACGACAGATGACAGGCCCAGAAGTGGACGTCCACGCGTCACGACACGTCGACAGGACCGATACTTCCGTCTAACCCACCTTCGTATTCGGTTCCGTACAGCCGTCGGGACGTCTCAGGTGACACCAGGAACGCAAAACAATCGAATAAGTGCAGATACTGTCAGGAATCGCCTTCAACAGTTTGGCTTACGTTCTCGTCGTCCATACCTTGGTATGCCATGAACACCACGGCGACGTCAGGTTAGAATGGCGTTGCTCACACAACATAGGCCAAACAAGTTTCCCCTTCGTCAGTGGCGTAACGTTATGTTTTCTGACGAGTCCAGGTACTTGTTGTACAGAGCTGACGACCGTCAACGTGTGTATAGGCGTGACGGAGAGCGTTATCGTGACAATTGTTTGGTTGAACGTGATCGATTTGGAGGCGGTGGGTTGATGGTATGGGCTGGCATATCTTATGGTCAAAGAACGCCTCTGGTATTCATTGATTAATCTTTGACGGCTCAGCGTTACGTTGACGTCGTTTTACGGCCGGTAGTTGTTCCATATGTACGACAGCACAACGTTACGTTTCAACAGGATAACGCTCGGGGGCATGTAGCAAGGCTCAGCATGGCGTTTCTTCAGCAAATCAACGTTGACGTGATGCACTGCACATTGTCCAGATCTCTCTCCTGTAGAACATTTGTGGGACGTCTTGGATAGGCGCGTACCTAACCGCCCCCAGCCGCCAACAACGCGTCAAGCCTTGCGTCTCGCGCTCATACAGGAGTGGAATGCTATTCCCCAGGCAGAGATCAATCGTTTAATCCTGTCCGTGGCCAAGCATGTGCGTGCAGGACTGAGTGCAAACGGAGGACATACTCGCTATTAACTGCTTATGTTTTGAACTTGTGAAATGACTACCTCTATGACAAAACGGATATGTGTTCCAAACATTCTCACTGGAAATTGAACTCTCTATGGTAGTTACATTCAGGAATGATTATACTCGTATTATTGCGTCATTAAATCGATTTTCTGCAAACATGATTATTTCTGCAAATACTCGCATTTATAATTTGAGTTGGGTTTCTTTTTTGGTTCAGTAAATAAAGAAAAAACATTTACCTATATATACGAAGTGATCTGAGGTCATCCGTATTAACACATAACAGGAGGTCAAGTGATATTAGGCTGAGGTAAAAAAAAAACAAATAAATAAATAAAAATAATAATAATCACGTTTTTTAATCGTTTTAATTTATAAAATTGTCATTAATCAAGTCACGGTAACTGGGCCAATACGAAATTACTTGGTTAATAAGACAAGTATACAAGACAATAAACGGCATTTTAATAATATGATGTTATTAATCAAGTAATTAGTAATTTCGTATTGGCCTAGTTACTGGTTCGAGGTCTGCTGTATTGGCTCGAGGCCGAAAGCCGAGGCAAATAGTAAGATAAAGTTCCACAGGAAGGGCCACGACCACAGAACACAACCTAGCGGCCCGACGTTGGCCCGGCATTCTTTGCTGATTGGGAACCAGCTCACATCTTTGAAGGATAAGGAAGATTTACCGACACAAAGGCGCACCCAAATCACGTATACTAACACATTACCAACCGGCGGTCTGCAGTAAGAAAGTACTTGGGAGTGGGGGGGGGGGGGGAGTGATAGGGCTTCAATCTCGTAGTTTAGAACAGTCAATACTCGCCCTCAGGTCCAGTGCAGTTTTTTTTTAACAAAATAACAATAACAGACTGATCCGCATGGTGGAATCCTAGCCTTCAACCCTGAACGGTCATGACAGCTACATGTAAAGTAAAATAGAAGAGAAGGCAGTATCGATACAATTAACCCACACCTCCCATCAGAGACACCAAAGGGAAAGACGCACATGCCTGAAACAACTAGACCCTAATGGAAACATCAATAGCGGAAAGCCAAAATGACAGTTACTTTCCCACAAAATGGCCAATTGGCTATCCAAAACAAAATAATATAAGCGATACACACACTCAAAGACAAGCCATAACAAAAATAAATCGCGACAGAAGAACCGCCTTAGAACGGTCAGTGAAACAAGGCCTCCTGACTCATCAATGCAGCATCTCCGTGAACACAAAAACAAACAACTACAGAGATGAAACATCGGTGAGGACTCGACAGCAAGAAACCACTAGAGCAAAAGAAGACCAACAGTTAGACTGCGATGGGCCCGACCAGGGACAGAACATATTGAAAAACCTTGTGATATAGATGTCATTTTACAAAGGTGTGATGCACAAAAAAAGAAAGAAAACATAATACTATATGGTTCGACAGCTTGGTCCGCATAGTGGAATCCTAGTCTTCAACAGACAGTCATGACAGCCACATATAAAGAAAAACATTCTAGTGATATTGAGGCGAATTTACAAAGTGTGATGCACAATAATAATAATAAAAAAGAACATAAATAAAAAAGAAAGAAAAGGAAAAGGTGCTAATGGTTCGAATTGAAACACAAAATGACAATGCCAGGATTACTGTCTTTAAAATTACTGGAACCGTATTTTGAGTTATTTGCCTTTACACAAAATCTACTGACAACAAAACGAAGTGAAGGCAATGATCAGGAATCGATACAATTACCTCACACCTCCCAGCATAGACGCCAAAAGGAAAGAACACAAACATAAAATGGGCCCCGTCAAGCGATTTTGGTACTTATCGCCTATGCGAGCAGCGAAGGTTCAGGCGAGCCTGCGCATCCGCACAGTCTCGCCAGAACCTTCGCTGTTCGCCCATACAAGCAGTGAATCAAGAGGAACCTTCAGACAGAAAGCCATACCCCTGGCCCGTCTGAATGGCTTGGCATGCGCAGTTAAAATTTGTCATGACGGAATGCTCGAATACACAAATTCGCTTGGCGGGGCTCAAATAACTTCATTAAATAACTGCACTATAATGAAATTTAACAAGTGCAAAGTAAAAGGACAGTAACCACAACAGAAGAACCGCATTGGAACGGTGAGTAAAGACATACAGTAGAACTTCGATGGCTCGAACACCGATGGCTCGTTTAGCTCTGATGTGTCGAACCCATTCTTGTGCCCCTAGGGAAATCCTCTATATAAGAAATAGTGGGGATAATTAAGGAGATTTTAGTCTTTTATCTTGCAAATGTATGCTGTGTGTACTCATTAGAATCGCCTCGATGGGGCGATTCTAATGAGTGCACACAGCATACATTTTCATTAAAGAACACCGAAAAGATGTCTAAAAGTATCTCGTTATGCCTTCTGACAGTAAAGTCAGTGGCTCGAACTACCCCTGTCTCGAACAGATTTTCGAGGTTCCAAAGGTGTTCGAGCCATTGAAGTTCGACTGTACATGGGGGGGGGGGGGGGGGGCTTAAATCGATTTTTTGCGGCCAAAATCCTCGCCCTTTGTTGTGTCGTGGATTGTTCCGTCTGAATACATAGAGGATCTTACATGAGTGCTCGTGTATTATTGAATTTATTAAACGAGTTGAGGCAAAGGGATAAAATGCGAGGTTTTATCGAGCATTTTATCCCTTTATCCCTTTTCCTTAACGAGTTTAATAAATTCAATAATACAAGAGCACGAATGTAAGATTCTATTTATCATATGACATTTACACGCATTTTTCACCATTTTTACTTAAAAAAATAAATATTCCGCCAATAGTAAACGCGACGTCGTACATGTAACGTTACGGTGTGTATCTAACTAATTTGCATATTTAATCCACTTGTGGATTATCGAATTTATTACATGACGTTATTACATTCTCATACGCGACGTCGTATGATAAAAACCTATACAGCTTAAGCTCGTCTTGGTATGCTGATATCGGGTTATGTAATCAATGAGGCAGAATACAACAGAATCTATAAGGTTACAGGTGCAAACAGTGCAGATTTGCATCGGCTTGTGCAGCTGCACAAACCCCACAGGCTGACCAGAGTCTTTGCTATTGACCCTATAGCTTTATTCTGTTTTTCATTATCTGGCTACAGGTGTTCAGGGTCAGGCCTAGCTGTTCTTGCAGGCTTTCTGGTGGATTGTGTTGTGTCCCAACTAAATTCTTACGCAAAATGTCTATAGGTCTATATAAGATTCTTTTAGTAAGATTTTAGTGCATTAATTTTCGATATCAGAGGGACTAATGGTATTTCTTCTTTCTGTGGAAAAAGAAGCAACAGATTTTTTTTTTTCAATTAGGAATTATAATAATATCTTGAACAGATAAGCTCCGAATATAAGTGTTTAGTTCCGAGATATAATATCAATGAATAAGCTCTGAATTAATATCAATTAATAAGCTCTGAATATAAAATTCGGCGAAAACTCTTGTTTTGGGATAATATGACAAAATTCTTCAAATACTGCTATGAAGAAACACAAAGACAAGTCGTTAATTCATCGAACAATAATGACTATGGCATAACAACATACAGCAGTACAGCAGACATTGTGATATATGAAACTAAATTGTAATGCCTAGTCAGTTATATATTTCTCCTGAAACCACATGTTTAAAACATTTTGATAATCTATAAAGTGCTATCCCGTAAAATGAGGAACATAACGGTTGAGCCCGGGAATGCTTCTGACATGACAGCATTGGCCCCTATTATTACTTTACACAAATTTAATGGAGATCTTGTTATTAGTGTTTTACCAGTGACAATTTTCATCGGGGTAGAAGCAGTGATTGGATTTGTTGGAAATATCTTGATTCTGTGTGTTTATTCAAAGTGGTACACGCCCTGTAACTTTCGTTACTTTGTGCTGTGCTTAGCCATATACGATTTAACAAGTTGTCTGACTACGTTACCCGGCGAAATGTTTTCACAATTCCATTGGTATGACTACCCATATGACTGGATATGTAAAACGAAATCTTATTTTAACGGGTTTACAGCATGGGGTTCAGCGTTAACTCTGCTTCTTCTCGCCTTTGATCGCTACAAAAAGATATGTAGACCACTTGGAAAGCAAATACAACCGTCGTTTGCTTTGAAACTTTGTGTAGGTGGAATAGTTATCTCGTCTCTTGTTTCGATTCCTATTACTATACTCTGGGGCACTCATACATACACTTCTGTAGTAAACGGTGTAAGCCTGAACGTTTCTGTTTGTGAGAAGTCTGAAGACTTTGCTGAAGAAATCTACCCATTCATATATGTTTCGTGTGTATATATTTTACCAATTGGTCTTATGATGTTAGCTGTTGCTGTCCTGAATGTTCTGATTGCTAGAAAGTTATTTTGTAAAATGTTTATACACAGTTTATCAAAACAAAAACGAGAAAGACTGAAGAACAGTGAAATAAAACGCAACGTGTCGGAGTCTAGCAATGAATCCAAACATAGCTATGTTGCGATGGGTATTGGTAACATTTTGCAATACACCTCTTCACTAATGATGTCTGTAGATTTGTCTAAACCAGGGAGTGATATTGACCGACAAAGTAGTATCATATCATTGTGTTCAATCTCTGTTCAAGATCGCAGGGAAATCAGTGAAAATAAGACAGGTTTTCATGAAACCTTCCCTGCACCCGATCCAAGATCATGTAACTCCAAACCATGTGACACTAAAGCTTGCAACGGAATACTTTTGGACAATAGACCTCGAAGAGATACGAGTTCAGAAGGTCGGCATGCACGTCGAAAGCGCAAGACGCTTATAATGCTCGTTTTGACCTCAGTGTTTATTGTAACTATGTCAGTGTATATCGCTCTTCTTTCACTGGTAGCAGAGACGGACAATATTTTACGAAAACTGTCTAACTCAGAGAAAGTTATGTTTTTCTTGTTTTGGCGGCTGTATTTCGTTAACAGTGTCGTTAACCCGATCTTATATGGAGCTATGGATCCCAGGTTTAGATCTGGGATAAAGCGAATGCTCCGTTGTTGATAACCGTATTGTAACTTTTTAACATTTGTTTTGTACATGATTATTTCAATGTGTTTATGGAACGATAAGATAGGGGACAACTGTCTTAAGACTTGTCGGCAGTTAATGAGGTAATCGTGTTTTGTGTGTGTGTGTGGGTTTCTGTAACAATTATAAAAACAAAAGTAAAGGCAATGATCAGGTAATCGATACAATCAACCCACACCGTTTTAACTACATGTAATTAAATCGCTCCTTTCTAAAGGCGATTCCGGCTCAAGAAACATGGCTTCCCCATCAAGAAAGCGACTGTCAAAATCGTTGTTTTTCAGTTTTACAGTGGCATATACGTGTTGTTGTTGATATTATGGACATGGGTGATTGGTATTGGTGAAAATACTTGACACGTATACAAGTGTTCTTTGTGCTGTGCCCTAGAATAGTTCGGGATCTCTGTTAAGCGAACAGACAGGCTTAGTTGGTTGCTACCGGATGCTCTGTCTCTGTTTGGGCCCATCGGAGTCTTAACTTTTGGTTTTCCTTTGCTCCAGTATTTCAGTGGTTTGTTGCTGTCGAGTCATTAACGTTGTTTCATCTTTGTGGTTGTTTTATATGTTCCCGAAGATATTGCAATGATGAGTTAGGAAGCCTTCATGCGGACTAATCAAATTATTTGCCCAAATCGCGACGGAATCAAGGGCGAGGATTGCGGCCGCATACAATCGAGTATCCCCCAGTGATTTGTTTCGTCACTGACAGTTCCAAGGCGGTCCTTCTTTCCCGGTTTATTTTTGTTATGGTTTGTCTTTGAGTGTGTGTATCGCTTATATCTTTTTGTTTTGGATAGCCAATTGGCCATTTTGTGGGAAAGTAACTGCCATTTTGGCTTTCCTCTATTGATGTTTCCATTAGGGTCTAGTTATTTCATGTTTGCGTTTCGTTCCCTTTGGTGTCTCTGATGGAAGGTGGGGGTTTATTGTATCGATTCCTGATCATTGCCTTCACTTCTATTTAGCTACATTAGAACTTTGTTGAGCAATTATGGACATTCTGTGTGGCGTTGCTCCATACCGTGATGACTAGGGTAGAGATAGCAGATACTATTACATACATAAATGTGTTATCTACGTGTGTGACAAGAGGCGTGACTTGTGCGTGACAACTTCATTCACGATTGGTCAAAGTTTCCCGATGTTGCCCCTGTGTATATCATTATGGGATAGTATATCTTTCCTCTCTAAAAGCTTGAAACTGGTCTCTGTGTTCCTGGTTTGAATGGTCTGTTGAAATAATTGCGCACTGCTACTGCGGTGGCGTCTAAGCATCGAAAATAATTTCGAAAGTTAAAATAAACTATTTATTTTCAGATTTTCATACAAACATGTCGAGAAATTTTCATTCGAGCGACCACGCTGTTTTTGACGTCTCTGTGGCGCGGTGACGTCAGAAACTTTGCTACGTGTGCACTAAGACACTGAATGCGACACTGTCTGCAGTCTTTTTTTTTCTTCTTTTTTTTTCTGAAATTTGCTATAAAAATGCACCCCCTTGATTTTTGGGATTGCGGTTGAACTAAATACATGATTAGTGTATTTAATAATAAATTATAATCGGTTCGTCGCGGGCACGCTTAAGCTCGCTCCGCTAAAATTGGCTCCGACTCACCAATTATATTTAATTACTAAAGAACTATGAATCTACTTGTCGGACACACAAACTACGACTGCACGCTCATTTTAACTACTGTTGTTGCCCTTCTTGCAGACAGTGGCAATTTTATATTATTGCTGATACATGTGACAGGACCACCGGCGCATAGGGAATGGTGCGCCGAGGCAGAAAATAAGCCTATCTCTCTCTCTCTCTCTCTCTCTCTCTCTCTCTCTCTCTCTCTCTCTCTCTCTCTCTCTCTCTCTCTCTCCATTACGTTAAGTGATGAACAACCCCAAAGGTAGTCTCTTGAATAAAAGGATTTTGCTGTTCTTTAAACATAGCAAGTCATCTTCATGGCTCCCATCTTCCATACTAAAAGACTGGACATAAAGACCAGCTTCGACTCATATATCTCTGATACCGTTTGAGATATTTTCCCGAAACTTCATAGATATGTAAAACACTATCAGACGGTGTGCAGAACATATAAACCCTTACTCTAATTTTCCTACTTTTGGTGTTGTTGCCCTTTGAACATTGAACATAGGAATTTCTATCATAGTTTCGTGCCCGCTCCGTAACATCTATACCATTTCCATGAAACTTCACAGCTATTTAGTGCATCATGAGGCGACGTGCAGAACATATAAACCGTAAGTCTGATTTTCCTACTGTTGGTGTTTTTTGCCCTTTGAACTTTGAATATAGCTTTTGCTGTCAGTTTCGTGTTCACTCCATAACTCTGATACCATTTGAGATATTTTCACGAAATTTCACAGATATGTAGAGCACTATCAGACGACGCGCAGAACATATGAACCGTATCTCTGATTTTCCTTCTTTTGGAGTTATTGCCCTTGAAAAATTCAACATAGCCATTTCTATCGTAGTTTCTTGTCCGCGCCAATACTTCGATACCATTTGAGATATTTCCATGAAACTTCACAGATATGTAGAACACCATGAGACAACGTGAACTATAACTCTCATTTTCCTACTTTTAGAGTTATTGAACTTTGAATATAGCAGTTGCTATCAGTTTCGAGTCCGCTCCATAAATCTGATACTATTTGAGATATTTTCACGAAACTTCACATATATGTAGAACAGCCTGAGACGATATGCAGAACATATGAACCATAACTCTGATTTTCCTACTTTTTGAGTTATTGCCCCTTGAACATTCAACATAGCCGTTTCTATCATGTAGTCTGTTTAAAGCACTATATCTCCTGAACTTAATGACTGATTCTGACCAAACTTGCATGGCTACATCACTAGGATGGGGGAAAACAGCCATTAGGTTTTGTTTCATTGCGATATGGCACCTGCTTGATGTAATTGTAGTGGCGGTGCATCATGCAGTCCTTGCAGTTTTATTGTGACATTAGCAAACAGTGCAGACCCAGATCAGACGCGGCGAAACGCGGCGTCTGATCTGGGTCTACACAGTTTGCTGAAAGTACATACATTTTTGCAAAACTTACTGCTAACAAGACAAATCTGGCACCCCTATATTTGGAAATGGACCAGTCCAAACTAGACAGGTGGAAGATTCCATTGTCATATATCGGTTAAGGGACTAATGCCTTTAAGACTGATCCATGCTTTTATTAACATAGAGCGCCCTCGCCTATCCAGGTTTGGAGGAATAGATTTGGTTGCAAGATGGTTCCGCGCAGAGCTGAAGCTCGGAAGGCAAAAGCATGCCCAGAAAAAGTGGCGTGAATCGGACAGTTCCATATACTCTGTGGTTTCTCTCGGCGGTATGGCTGGAGGTGTCATTTCATCTCAATGCCGGGTAAAAGTCCCACAAAATCAGAAGCAACGTCTCCAAAATGACGTAAATAGTGTTGACGGGGAGGTAAAATCTCAAACAAACAAAACTTGCTGGTCGTTTGGTGATTGGAAATCTACTTTTCGACCACACAACAAAGCGTTGCACACTAATTGTAACTGCGGTTTGTTCATAAAACAGTCTGAAACGCCGTATTTATTTCTTGTCTCTGTTAGTTTGCACATGGACATCACAAAGCGAGACTCAGATAACACTGCGCATCCGCGATCAGTTGGATAGCCATCAACAGAAATTTTCTACCTGTAGTCAGAGAACGTAGTATTTTGACTTATGTTGTTTGCCTGGGTAAGAGCATTAGCGTAAGAACAGAATTTGTATCCAGACTAATACTACAGTGTTCCTTATCTGGCGTGGAAGAAAATAAGAATCTTATATGGGTGTGTGTGGGGGGGGGGGGGGTGGATGGAAAAATCCATCCCCAGGGACATTGTCCGGATTCACGAGGCTTGCCGAGTGATGCCGGACAGTGATACCGAGGGGCGGATTTTTCTATCCACCCCTCACACCCATATTGGATTCTTTTTCTTGCATATCTTCCATTTCTTATCGCGGCTTTTTAATGCTACAGTCACTTCGGTTACCGTCGTCCGCCATATTGTGATGACACTGCGTGAATGTTTAGTGACGTCACGTAACGTGCTGTGACGTCAACCTTTACGACGGCGCATACGAGGTCGTAATCAACCAGTGCATTTATCAAACACGCGATTATATTCGATTTTGGGTCGGAACACCAGGATCAGAACATGAATCCCAGGGTAAAATCATGGATTTCCTTGTCTAGTGTGCAAGAAAATCTGACTCTTGTATTCATGACCCCACCGAACCCAAGTCGACAGCATATAAGTTACGGAACGTGTACGATACAGGGGTCGGGCTGCCCGATTCCGTCATATAGAAGATGGCTCGTTTTTCATGATTATTTCGAAGTCTTTCCTAGAGTGCTTAGGAAATTCCTTCCATATAGCTCCATGTAACAAATATTCAGGGATAATTTCGGAAATTTGCTCTTAATTATCTTGAAAAGGTACACTTTTGGACCCAAATCTGTTCAAACTCCTATAAAGTACATGTGCCTTTCAGTTGATCTCTTTGCATTAAGCTTGTTTGACAAGCCAATGTCATTCATTAAAGAATTCTAAAACTGGATCAAGGAATGTATATTGATTGACCTCATTCTCATAAGAACAGTTCGATTTGCAGGTCTGATTTACATTTGAGATATATTTTGATTGGACAGTGCTGGAGTCTGCAACGAAATGTTCACCACTATGAGGTTTGAATTTATTCCTGGCCGGCAGTTGATTGACATGATGTTAAGATATTTTGAATGATGTGTCAAATCAAGAAGAAATGAGGCTCATCAAAGTTTGAACAGATTTGTGTCAACAGGTGTATATTGTGTGCACTCATTTGGAATCTTCAGCTCCAGTGTATACGAACATTCTGTCCTCACCCTCAATTTCAATGCAGATAAATCAGACTTACACCTGCTGATTTCTTTCTGCGAATTTCAAAGGAAAGGCAACAAACACCTAACAACCGCATTTGGCCATGTGTAACCAGGTTCATGTAGATTTATTTTTTGGGTGACTGTCATTTTTATGCAAATAAAGGAAAGAATATCTTATGTTAGTCCGATGTTAACAATCAATACATTTTGACAAAGGTGCTTCCCGATAACGTATGCAACAAACACAATTTTAGGGTCATCCGAAAACCTGTCTTTTTTCATCCTCGCAATTTGATCAGCATCCAAGCGGTACATTGCGATTGCTGATATAGTACGACACTTCTATATATAGTATCTATATCTAAAATGTCCACCTGTGTAGTTGAGCAAGCCAGTTTGTCTTAAATCCCAAAATACAGTTTTTCATGTGACCGGCTTAAATCAAGCGAAAGTGTACCTTCGAACATGTGCGCTAGCGAAGACTCAGATCAGCCTACGCACATGAACATGTGCGCCTAGCGAAGACTCAGATCTGTCTGCGCGGATGAATATGAGCGACTATCGAAGACTCAGATCAGCCTGCGCGCATGAACATGTGCGCCTAGCGAAGACTCAGATCACTCTGCGCGGATGAACATGTGCGCCTAGCAAACACTCAGATCAGTCTGCGCGTTTGAACATATACGCCAAGCGAAGACTCAGATCAGTCTGCGCGGATGAATAGGTGCGCCTAGCGAAAACTCAGATCAGTCTGCGCGTTTGAACATGTACGCCAAGCGAAGACTCAGTTCAGTCTGCGCGGATGAACATGTGCGCCGCTAGCGAAGACTCAGATCAGTCTGCGCGGATGAATATTTGCGCCTAGAGAACACTCAGATCAGTCTGCGCGGATGAACATGTGCGCCTAGCGAACACTTAGATCAGCCTGCGTGGATGAACATGTGCGCCTGGCGAACACTCAGATCAGTCTGCGCGGGTGAACTTGTGCGCCTGGCGAACACTCAGATCAGTCTGCGCGGATAAACAAATGCGCCTGGCGAACACTCAGATCAGTCTGCGCGGGTGAACTTGTGCGCCTGGCGAACACTCAGATCAGTCTGCGCGGATGAACATGTGCGCCGCTAGCGAACACTCAGATCAGCCTGCGCGGATGAACATGTGCGCCGCTAGCGAACACTCAGATCAGTCTGCGCGGATGATAATGTGTGCCTAGTGAACACTCAGATCAGTCTGTGCGGATGAACATGTGCGCTAGGGAAGACTCAGATCAGTCTGCGCGGATGAACATGTGCGCCTAGCAAAGACTCAGATCAGTCTGCGCGGATGAACATGTACGCTAAAGAAGACTCAGATCAGTCTGCGCGGATGAACATGTACGCTAAAGAACACTCAGATCAGTCTGCGCGGATGAACATGTACGCTAGAGAAGACTCAGATCAGTCTGCCCGGATGAACATGTGCGCCGCTAGCGAAGGCTCAGATCAGTCTGCGCGGATGAAAATTTGCGCCTAGCGAACACTCAGATCAGTCTGCGCGTATGAACTTGTGCGCCTAGAGATCACTCAAATCAGCCTGCGCGGATGAACATGTGCGCCAGGCGAACACTCAGATCAGTCTGCGCGGGTGAACTTGTGCGCCTAGCGAACACTCAGATCAGTCTGCGCGGATGAATATGTGTGCCTAGTGAAGACTCAGATCAGTCTGTGCGGATGAACATGTGTGTGTGTGTGAATTCGGGTTTAACGTCGCTTTCAACAATTTTTCAGTCATATCACGACGGTGTCTGGTTGCGACAGGGAGCTCAATGCTCACGTTTATAGTGCTGCCTCACTGAAGTATCATGTCCCAGACACATTACATGATACCACACCCAGTCAAATTATCCTGACACTGGATCGACCAGTCCTAGCTCTACCCCGTAAATCTGAGTGCCAAACGAGGAGCAGCTAGTACCATTTTTAACGACTTTGGTATGTCGCGGCCTGGGATCGAACCCGAGACCTCCCGTTCCCCGGAGCGGACACTCTACCAACTGAGCTATCGGGGCCGGTGGATGAACATGTGCGCCTAGCGAACACTCAGATCAGTCTGCGCAGAATGCTCGAAATTTGTCATGACGGAATGTTCGAGGGCACAAATTCGCTTGGCGGGGCTCTTATAATGTTGAAACTGATTAAAGAAAACGAACCATGTCTACTAAAAGAAACTAAAAGTGATATTTGTTCTTCCTTGAGTTAGTTCCCCAAAAGAAGAAAAGACGTTGGAAAGACGTTGACGTATACTTACAAGAAAGCACCTTAAACTAACACATGATTATAACATTGAAAGAATAGTTACCCGTGATCACGTGCTTACCCACGTATATATGAAAGTTTGGAGCTGCTACAATGCTGGCATTGGTACATTAATGTGATTAAGCCGGAAATATGTTTTCCAATATTTTCTTCCGCAAACAGTCCGGTGCCCAGTTTTGAATTATGGTTCCTCTTTACATACCAAGATCATGTCCATTCATGATGCACTCAAAAGCACGCCTATATAATATTACCCCCCTTAAACCCAACTTTTATAGAGTTAAACTGGGGTTTACAGGGGTTTGCATTATTTCTGCTCAAAAACATAGATTGTGGGTACGTACTCGTTAGAACCGCCTCATTTTTATCAGAAAATTTTAATTTTTTGGTGGTCAAATTTCCCAGTATATTTTAATAGGCGTGTATCCGTAATGCCATTTTGGGTCATGTCAAGCCGATTGGTTTACACAACCGCAATAGGTTTATACATCAGCCAAAAGCTGTCGCCTACTCTTCTTGAATCAGCAGGAGAGACTCGTCGTAGAAACTATTTCATGATCAATTTCCACAAACGAATGTTTCCGGACCCAAAGGCAGGTGAGCCGACCTCCAGTATCGACAGCATTATACTGAGTAGGTATGGTACGTTTCTTGAACCCATATGTATATTGCATAATACCAAAACTCATTAGGTGCAAAATGGGCTTCCGTGGCCTAGAGGGTAATAGCGACGACTCTAAATCATTAGGTCTTTCACCGCTGTGGTTCGAGCCTGTTTCACATGTGAGACGCCAAGTTCGACAAGGTCAGGTGGCTTTTCTCCGGGTTTTCCGGTTTTTGCCAACGTCTGATTAACGATCGGCTCGATATGAGTGAAATAATCTTGAAAGGGCTGCAAAAAAGTAACAAAAAAAAAAAAAACAAAAAAAAAAAACAAAAAAAAAAAGGAAGGAAAAGGAAGGAAAAGGAGAAAAAACATTTGGCGCAAATCCCTGGTTAGTTGAGCAACGACACTTTATGTCCAGCCTGTCAGTTTACCTGACCATGCCTTTACTGGCCACGCATATACATAAGCAATTAACCTGTACAGTGGACATTCTTTCGCCAGAAATGGACAAATGCTCAAACCACACAAGTATTGAAGGAATGAAATCTAAGTTTATCAGACTTACAATATATACGGAGTACCAGCCCTTTTCAGAAAATGATTGTTTTTCAATACCTTTAAAATCAAAACGATTTAACTTGTATTATCAAGATCACACTGGACTGGCAGTGAAACATTGGAAAAGAACACTCCCCACGTCTCAAGGGGTGAATGTGAATCTTTGAATTATTTTATATCTCTTGAATATCTTGCAAACTTCATTATACAATGCTTCACATTACCATAGCCAGGCCAGTTAAACAAACACAATACCACACTCTCGCAAAATAGTTCATCAGCACTCTGAAGAATTTGTAAACAATTTATTTGTTTGTTTGTTTGATTTGAGGTCTAACGTCCGCGTCAACACTGTATAGGCCATTTTGTAGCCGTTGCTTCCAATTTGTGGGAATTTTGCCCGACATTGAGATGAAATGACATATCAAGCCCTGTCGCCCAGCGAAACCAATAGGATTTATATGCATAGATGGTCCGACTCGCACCGCTTTGCCTTGGAAGGCTTAGATCCTCTAAGCGGTTTACCAGTACTCGTGTGCGGTCGGTTTCACCTCTGCGTGAAAGCATCATACAGCCCATCTATTTTTCAACCTCCGATGGCCAGGGGCGGTGTCGACAATTTAGATTCACTCTTTAAACATTCAGGCTAAACATAAAGATGAATGAACATAGCTCCAAGTAGGTTATCTCTACATTACATTTACAAGATCGTGTAGTAATAATACTTGTAAAATAGAAGTGAAGGTAATGATCAGGAATCGATACAATTAACCCACAGCTCCCATCAGAGACACCAAAGGGAAAGAAACACAAACGTGAAACAACAAATCCTAATGGTAACATCAATAGCGGAATGCCAAAAGGACAGTTAATTTCCCACAAAATGGCTAATTGGCTCTCCAAAAACAAAATAATATAAGCGATACAAACACCAAAGACAAACCATAACAAAAATTAAACCGCGACAGAAGAACCGCCATGGAACGGTCAGGGAAACGATTTCCACTGGTGGGGGGGGGGGGGGGGGGCTTAAATCGATTTTACGTGGCCACAATCCTCGCCCTTACTTCCGTCGCGACATGAAGGCCTCCTCACTCATCAGTGCAACATCTCCGTGAGCACGAAAAATCAAACAACCACTGAGATGAACCCCACTATATAATGGAAAAATCAGGGTTTTCAATGATATACACTATGGTCTTAGTAATTTGTGCCCAAACCATAGATGTGGTATTCGTAAAAACCGCCTCTGTTCTTGTGGCTGGAATACGAAACACATCGCAACTTTTCATCTGACACAAAGGAAATGGAACATACTGGATACTATTTTACCAATCTTAATTATTAGACGTAAGGAACATAGTAATTTTCTATTTAGTGCAAGTGGGCTATTGTACTGAATAGAGGATTGGCAAAATCGACCCTATTAGTGCACTTGTCATGTCAGGTGAAATTAATAATACATTTTTCGTCATTTCTGCTTTGTCTCTAGCAAAATTTGTGCTATGTTCACAGCATCCGCACTCACTGTACCCTTCGTCGGATGTATTTGGTATTAAACAACGGATGGAAGCATTCGTGTGTTACCAGAGGTCGGAAATTAAAAGATGTTTTTTTTTTTTTTTTTTTTTTTTTTTTTAGATTTTATTCAGCATACAACTGTAATTCAAAATAGTTCAGCTTGTACAAACTCTGACGAGATAAGAAATTAAATCTTACGGATGTCTTATTTTAAATTGCATGATTTTATTGATTAACTCGTTTCCAACACGTGGTGTAAACAGACAGAGCCGCTTTGCTTCTAGAACGTGGGTCTATTGTCAAATTGTTAGGTATCAATGTAATTAGGGAGACGCATTTTTCATGAATTTATGATTGGTATTGTTGTAGCATGAACGATCTGCGAAACATTTCGGGTTAGTAAATGATCGTTTGTAAGCGCAACTGTACATCTGACTACCAGACTACTGTACGATTAACTATGAGTAATTGTACCCCTAACTGTGAAGGCAGATAAGTTCAGATCGTAGTCACCAATCTCCATTTTAATTCTTTATACGGGGTGGTTGGGTTGGGTCCTTGCTGCAGGTAAACGTAGAGCATGAGGGTGTTTATATGTTTTCCTACACTTGCATTCATTTTCACCTTTCTTCTCTGCCACTCACTTTATTTGCTGAACTATCTCTTCTGTCTCCTTTACCCTTTCTCTAGGAGGTGACACAAATGTAAAGCTAACACACGCCATAAAGTCGTGATCGTATAGTTTTACATTTTTCTAAAAGTTAGTACTTCGCAAATTAAATCAACTATAAACAGGTTTTAAGTTTTTCTTCATTGTTTTCTAACCGTTTAAAAATGGTCTTTTTAAAATTAATGTTGCAGGTTAAAATTAACGAAAGCATTTTAGTCAAATGAAAGCTTGACTAGAATCGAAAGCTTTGAGACAGGCTGTGTTCAGGGCTAGTCCTAGCCCACTCTATGCACACTGAACACTAGCAAGAACCCGACTACTACATGCTTAAAACCTGACTGACTTGGCATGATCAAACTGGACTTTTTATATGTTTCAGTGCAATCATAGGCTTTTGTTCACGTGTTAACATAGTTTCTGTTTATACCAAATGTCTATCATTCACTGAAATGTTAAAGGTATTTCAACATCTGCTGGACAGATTTACCCACACCTGTAGGATATTATGTACCTAAAGAATGGCCAAACTACCCACGTAATTGACATAATAGAAACATGCGCCCATATGATTGACGCTTTGTAGATTTTATGTAAACTTGCACTTGCTCTTCCCGCCAAGTCTAGTTTAACAGTAGCAACACATGTTGACTACGTAATGAATAATTATTGGAAAGTCATTTTGATATGCCAATGGTTTGAACATGCTTCGACGCTAATATCTCTACGTATAATTTGGTTTTAGTACATTGTGCAGTTCTTCAGACAACGGATAAGAATATGCTGAAACGTAAAAACGTTTCAAAATCTATCTGTAAGAGCTTATAATGTATCATAGCCCAACCAACATTTATTGCCCATTCAACAGCATATTGGTCATATGAAGTTCTTACTACTCTGTGACAACGGCATTTCAACCATTCATGTAACATGCCTGTGTAATAAAAAGCACACCATTTTACAACCTGTCAATTCTATTTGGATCATTAAGACCACATATCTATGTAACTATGTTACGAATGACGAACATGGGTTGACTGTTGTTTGATTTGAGGTTTAACGTCCCCATGAACACTATATTGGTAAATCTGGAGACGTTGTTTCATATTTTTGGGACTCTTACCCGACACTGAGATGAAATGACATGCAGCCCATACGAAACCAATAGGGTTTATATGCTTGGGCGGTCCGACTCGTTCCACTTCGACTGGGCAGCCTTAGATCCTCGGAACGGTTTTATTTTTGTTATGGTTTGTCTTTGGGTGTTTGTGTCGCTTATATTATTTTATTTTGGATAGCCTATTGGCCATTTTGTTGGAAAGTAGCTGTCCTTTTGGCTTTCCGCTGTTAATGTTTCCATTAGGGTCTGTTGTTTCATGTTTGTGTTTCTTTCCCCTTGGTGTCTCTGATGGGAGCTGTGGGTTAATTATATCGATTCCTGATCATTGCCTCCACTTCTATTTCCAGTACCCATGTACGGTCGGTTTAAATTGTATGTGGAAGCTCCATTTACTATTATGATAATCGTATCAGAATAAGAAATAACGCGAGTGTTCTCAACAATGAAATAACGGTAACCAATATACAGCAAATGCAGATTCTATCCTTTTTATTAGGAAATGACAGCAAGATATATTTCCAATAGCAAATGGTAACCTATGATATATTAACGACTGTAGAATGTTGAAAAAAGGCCTTTTTGGATCGGTATTTGCTGTTACATCCCAATAAACAGGATAAAATATGCTCTGTGCTGTATATTGGCAACCGTACTTTCATTGTCGAGAACACTTGCGTTATTTCTTATTCTGATAAGATTATCAAAATAGTAAATGGAGCTTCCACACACAACTGAAACCACCGAACATGGGTACTGGAAAACCATTTAGATGATCTAAAATAGAAGTGAAGGCAATGATTAGGAATTGAAACAATTAACCAACATCTCCCATAAGAGACACCAAAGGGAAAGAAACACAAACATGAAATAACTATACCCTTATGGAAACAGCAATAGCGGAAAGTCAAAAGGACAGTTGCTTTCCCACAAAATGGCCCATTGGCCATCCAAAATAAAAAGATATAAGCGATACACACATTCAAAGACTAACTATAACAAAAATAAACCGCGAAAGACGGACGGTCTTGGAACGGTCAGTGGGGTGTGGTGGGCTTTAATCGATTTTAAGCGGCCGCAGTCCTCGCCCTTACTTCCGTCGCGATTTAGACAAATATTTTGTTTAGCCAACAGGAAGGCTTCCTAACTCATCAGTGCAACATCTCCAAGAACACAAAAATCAAACAACCATAGAGATGAAAATACGGCAAGGTCTGGACAGCAAGAAATAACTGAAATGCCGGAGCGAAAGAAATCCAACAGTTAGTCTTCGATGGGCCCGACCAGAAACAGAGCATCAGGTACCAACCAACATTACATAAGTAAGCCTTTAGGCTTGAACCGTCATAGAATTTGAGGCTGACTCACCGGCTTACAATCAAAGAGGAAGCAAAGTTATCAACCGTGATTTGGTTAACTACCATGCATGCAGTCAGCCGTATAATATTTATGTTGTACCCAATCTTTTCATATCGAAGAATAATTTTACGGAATTGGGTATTGAAATCATTGCAAGTATATATTTTTCTGAATGTATATACTAAGTCACAATAAAATTTGGACCCCGATAGATCTCGTTGCCGAAGAGATTTAAGACCAGTATTGAATTTTGAAACTAAATCGGAATGACGTTTATCAAATTTAGAAAAGGTTCTTCTGTCGCGGTTTATTTTTGGTATGGTTTGTTTTCGGGTGTTTGTGTCGCTTATATTATTTTATTTTGGATAGGCTATTGGCCATTTTGTGGGAAAGTAACTGTCCTTTTGGCTTTCCGCTATTGATGTTTCCATTAGGGTCTGTTGTTTCAGATTGATTTTCAACGGAAAGGCACATCATGGCGTCCTTTTTATAACAAAACAAGAACAGTTCAGCCATGAATGGGTGCGCAATTCGTACCTATCGGAATACCCACAATGTAACTAAATAACATAGTACCAAATCTTATGTAAATATTGTCAGGTAGAATGGTATGTTTCACACAATTTCTGACATGACCATAAAGTATAATTTTATGCTCTTCGGAAGTGAAAAACATATTTCTTACATTTCATGCAAGATAGAAGGAATCTTCTCTATGATATATCATTTCAATTAAATCTTTAAGTTTTTCTTTTATAAGATTATGAGGAAGTGTAGTGTAAAGATAGACAAAATCGTAAGTAGACAGACTCGGAGAACGAAAACGTCTGGATTTCCGTTTTATTTAAAACATCATTAGATTTTTATAGACCGATACAGATTTCTCCTTGATCTTTCAATGACTTTGTCGCAATATTCAATCACATGTTTCTAATGGCAGTATAACATGAAGCTAATAATTTGGAAAGTTCAGTGGTGGTACAAAATCTTGACCGTGCAATACATCGTGCTTTGTATGGCCTTTTATGAAGTTTAGGTAAACAATATAACGCAGGAAACTTGTATTCACCTTCTGTAACACATACCGTAAACTTGGTGGCTGAATGACGAATGTGGTCATCTGACAACTACAGTCCTCTCTACAGGCTGCAGTTCATAGGCCTTAGTACCACCAAGCTCTTGCTGAAGAGTATTAATATAGTAGAGCCGTCAAACAACGACGGTATTGTTAGCGGCCTTGTCTGCTGGAACCAAAACAAACTTCTTATAAAATTCCTCACAACTTAGTTTAAGGTGACGTAAAGACGTCTTAGGTTTAGGAGATAATAAGTTAGCATTAGAAATACGTTTGCTCACTAGTTAAAGAACGCTATGTTTCCATTCTTTAATGGGTTTATGCTCAACATACTCTCGTTTATACCATCGATTTCCAAATTCATTCAAGGCAGCAGCGATTTCTTCTCTACACCTATTGAGATCAATGTTAGAAGGGAAACGATATTTCCGACCTTTAGAAATTATATTTCGTATCCTAGAAATCCCAGGCAATGTATAGCGAGTCGGATCACCCATGCATATTAACCTATTGGTTTCGTTGGGCTGCAGATATGTTATTTCATCTCAGTTTCGGGTAAAAGCCCCACAAAATTTGAAGCAACGTCTCCAGATTTACCAATATAGTGTTCAGGGGGACGTTAAACCCCACATCAAACAGCAGCCAACCCTTGTTGATCATTTGTGACATCTCCCAGAGAAAGGGGAAAAGAGATAGGTGAGATAGTTGAGCTTATGAAGTAAGCGGCAGGGAAGAAAGGTGAAAATGAGTATAAGTGTAGAAACAGAAGACATATAGACTCTCAAGTTCTACGCTTACCTGCTGCAATGACATGAGGTCTTGCCCAACTGTGAGTCAATATCGGTTGCACATCGCAGTGGCGCAAGATGCACATCACATTTGCCTTACCCAATCACCCCGTATGAAGAAATAAAATGGAGATTGGTGACTACTATTTCGATCTGAACTTATCTGCCATCACAGTTAGGATACAATTACTCAATATTTAATCGTACAGGAGTCTGGTAGTTAGTTGGGCAGTTGCACTTACAAATGATCAATTATTTAACTGATTTTTCGCAGATCATTCATACTACAACAATACCAGCCTTATATTTATGTACAAATGCGTCTCCTAATTACATTGATACCTAACAGTTTGACAATATACTCACGTTCTCGAAGCAAAGCCTATCCCAACCATCAAAGGGAAAGATGAACACATCTTAATAAATAACAAAAACCAGGTGACAAGCCGTGTTAAAATTTAAAAGAAAGACCCAGGGAGCGCCACAATCACAAGACCCAGATCACCCCGACATCAAGAGGAAGAGGAAACGACACACAAAACAAGAAAAACCTCGGGCGTCTATGAAATGGAACAACCAGCCCTCTCTTCCCAATACGGGGCGATCAGACCGTTAGAAAACACAAACAACAACTCACAACACATTTGCAGACATACAAAAAAATAACAGCAAGAGACCAACACCGAAACTGTCGCCTTAGAACCGTCAGCAGCATATGCCACCGGGATGGGAGTGCTTAAAGATCCCTTACCGGCCGAATTTTCGCCCCAGGTTAAGGTGCCGTTCCCAACAATAAACATCAAATATACGTTTTGCATAATGATTTCCTAACTCAATCAATGCATCATCACAGAGACATAAATCAAATTCAAGCACTGAGATAAAGCAAAGATGAGAGTTGCTAGCCGACCCCCCTTACACTGCTGGCTAGAGCTAAAGAAAATCATAAGTAAAACAGCGACAGACATCATCATGCCTCAGCCCTCTTTCAACAAAGATTTATTCCAACGCCGTCATTGAGTCTGAAGCCGGACCCGCCGCCGTGCAATCAAAGAGTCCAGCATAGCTATCTACCGTGATTCGGTCGACAACCATACGTGCAATCTGCCGCATGATTTCCAAACTGTACCCAACCTTTTTATAATGAATTATAGTTTTTTTTTAAAACAATTAGGTTTGCCTTAATTTTTTATTAAATTTATAGAGCAAATCTCTATCAAATACAGGTTGCGACACCCCTTGCTGCAGAAGTGTCTTCAAGATTACATTACATTTTTCAATCACTTCATGTTTATGGAAAAACTTCGAAAATGCTTTGCGAAGTTTATGATATCGATAGCCTTGTTTTAAGAGTCTATCGTTCAAGAACAAGTTATGATTGTTGAAAACGTGAACACTAGTAGAAGCTCTAGCGAAACGAATAATAAAAATAAAAAATGAGTTCCTTTAAGAGCAATGAAAACATTCATAAGAAAGAAGATGGGTCATACTACGTAGTTTCGGCTAATAAAGCCTCATCAGTGACCCTGTAATGATCCGGCAAAGAACGCCAGAGGAAACATACTGCAATTTTGCAAATTTCGAATAGGCAGTCGATACAAAGACTGATATAAATCAAATTGGGGTCCAAAAAATTAAAAACCTGTCTAGAATATGAGTCTAAACCCAAAATTTATTTCTCATTTCTCAGAATATTCACGCTGATCTCAAAGGACCAAAAGTAAAATATAAACTACACTATGGTTGAGAAATGTATACTCCATAAGGAGGACGTCTGGGAACGTCACCGTCTAAAACCGGGAAATTAACAATATCGATATCAAAATCATCCCGTTTGTCAGAATTTTTTGACGAAGTAATTCCATTATCTATTGATAAATTCAAATCCAAAAATGGCGCCTCGGTATCGGAAGAATCAGCCTTGTTTAATTGAAGTTCGGTAGGATATATGTCCTTAACCATATGATCAAATTGAGGGTCCTTCGAAGTCTAACTGTTGGTTTTCGTTTGCTCCAGCATTTCAGTGGTTTCTTGCTGTCGAGTTCTCACCGTTGTTTCATCTCTGCGGTCGTTTGATTTTTGTGTTCACGGAGATGTTGCACTGAAGAGTTAGGAGGCTTTCATGCGGACTGAACAAATTATTTGTCTTAATCGCGACGGAAGTAAGAGCGAAGATTGTGGCCACGTAAAATCGATTTAAGCCCCAAAGTGGAATTCGTTTCCGCTTACCGTAACAAGACGGTTCTTCTGTCGCGATTTATTTTTATTATGGTTTGTCTTTGGGTGTTTGTGCCGCTTATATCATTTTATTTTGGATAGCCTATAGGCCATTTGGAGGGAAAGTAACTGTCCTTTTGGCTTTCCGCTATTGATGTTTCCATTAGGGTCTGTTGTTTCATATTTGTTTTTCTTTCCGTTTGGTGTCTCTGATGGGAGCTGTGGGTTAATTGTTTCGATTCCTGATCATTGCCTCCACTTATACTATCAATAGTCAACAAATCGTCCAAATACCTAGAGGTAGAATTGAATGCTTCAATGATGTCAGCTTGATTTTCGCGAGATAAAGACATCATAAAGTCTCTCTCATAGCAAAATAAAAACAATTCAGCAACATGGAGGACACAATTAATTCCCATTGGAATTCCAACAATCTGCCTATATATTTTGAATCCAAATCCAATGAAAATATTGTCCAAAAGATAAAGAAGAGCACCACAAAGGCTCTGACAGGACCATAAATTATAGTTTTTATGAACTTCAGAAGTGAAGAAAGTTCGATTTTCATTACAAGCTATGTAAGGAACATTCTCTCGTTGAAAAGTATGTTCAATCAAAGATAAAAGCTTATCTTTAATTAGAATATGAGGTAAATAAAAATCAAAAATGAGATCCTTTAAGAGCAATGAAAACATTCATAAGAAAGAAGATGGGTCATACTACGTAGTTTCGGCTAATAAAGCCTCATCAGTGACCCTGTAATGATCCGGCAAAGAAAGCCAGAGGAAACATACTGCAATTTTGCGAATTTCGAATAGGCAGTCGATTCAAAGACTGGTATAAATCAAAATGGGGTCCAAATAATAAAAAACCTGCCTAGAATATGAGTCTAAACCAATAATTTATTTCCGAATTCTCAGAATATTCACGCTGATCTCAAAGGACCAAAAGTAAAATATAAACTGCACTATGGTTGATGTACGGGGAGACGTTTTACGGCTGTTTTACGACGTTTTTGTTGTATACAGTATAGAGAAATCATAAGTAGATACGCTGGAAGCCGCTTTTCCCCAAACAGATGGTAACTCAGTTACCTATACTGAACTAAATAATTTGGACTCACTGAAGTGTTAAAATGAAAACAATTCATATGACGTCGCGACTGAGAATGAAATACAGTAGGACTTCGATGGCTCGAACACTGATGGCTCGTTTACCATGGATGTGTCGTGTCGAACCCATTCTTGAGCCCCTAGCGAAATCCTCTACATAAGAAATAGTGGGGGAAAAATAAGGAGATTTTAGTCTTTATCTTGCAAATGTATGCTGTGTGTACTCATTAGAATCGCCTCGAGGAGGCGATTCTAATGAGTACACACAGCATACATTTTTATTATAGAACACCAAAAAGATGTCTTAAAGTATCTTGTTATGCCTCCTGACAGCAACCTCAGTGGCTCGAACTATCCCTGTCTCGAACAGATTTTCGTGGTCCCAAAGGTGTTCGAGCCATTGAAGTTCGACTGTAACACCATGTATTAAATTCGGTAATCTACTAGTGGATTAAATATGCAAATTAGTTAGATACTTCCCGTAACGTTACACGTACGACGTCCTTAAAGACGGCGCGTTAACTAAAGGCGGAATATTGACATTTGATACGAAAATCGTGAATAAAATGCGTTTCAAACGTCATCTAATAAAAAGAGTCTTGCATTCGTGTTAATATATTATTGCATTTATTAAACTTGTTGAGAAAAAGGGATAAAACTCCCGACAGAGTCTCGCATTTAACCGTTTTCCTTGAACGAGTTTCATGAATTCAATTAAGAAATGAAATTTATTTTTCTGCAGTTCATGGAAGTATGAACGCAGTGGGTCGCGTGCAAAGTAAATGAACCCCGAAGGGGCTCATGTAAACTTTGCTAGCGACCCACTGTCGTTCATACTTTCATGTAAAGCAGAAAAATTAAGTTTATTTTTTATATTTACATTATTTGCCCCTCATCACTGGGCGAAAAAATGCTTGTTGGCGGCAAATTTTTAAAGCTGAAAAACATTTGCACGCTGTTTTTCTACAAAGAGCGGAGCAGCGTTGACGTCATCAACGCCCGTAGAGAACAATGGTTTAGAATGACGTCACTTAACGTCACTGACAATCATGCGATTCGATGCGTTCATGGAAATTTGAACGCAATTGTTTTCTATAGGTTTACATTAGACTTTACACTGAAAATGTAAATATTAATACATGAACGTTCATGTAAGATCATTTATAAAAATGAACAGCCGAACATAGAACAAATGAAACCGCAACTGACGTACCGCCTTGGGACGGCAAGTCTAAAGTTATCTGGAGAGGGATGGGGGTGAACCGGTTGTAAGGGGCCCAGCCTTCATCCTCATCTTCCGCCGCGGTCTACAGAATTTAGTTGGGTCTTCGGCTCGCATGGAGGTCTCCTAGCTCATCAATGTGTCGTACCGGGCAACAGTTAACCCATTGTATGCGGGAAACCCCTAAAGGGGTACCTTGGCAAACAGTGCAGGCCCAGATCAGACGCCGCAGAACGCGGCGTCTGATCAGGGCCTGCACTATTTGCTAACATAACTTTCCGTCAAAAATAGAACAAAAACAAAAACTAGGTCTGACACCCCTTATATGACAAATGGACTTGTCCAACATATAGCAATGGAAGAGTCCACTAGTATACAATTGGTTAAAATCAACGAAAAAGGCTGGGATGAAGCACGGATAAGAACTCGACAGCTACATGGTCATTACGAAAACATGCCTATTCAAATATAATGAAAATTTTAACATAAAAAAAAATGATTTTTTTTTTCAGATAAAAATTTCTAATATCTTTCATATTTTCATATTTCTGTCCAACATATAGATTGTGGGTACTCGTTAGAACCGCCTCATCGAGGCGGTTCTAACGAGTATCCGCAATCTATATTTACGCCTCATCGAGGCGGTTCTAACGAGTACCCACAATCTATATTTTAGAACAGAAATAAGAAACATAAGGTTTACCCCTATAAACCCCAGTTTTATTATATAAAAGTGGGGTTCAAGGGGGTCAAAATTATATAGGCGTGTTTTCGTGATGGTTTAGACTCTTGGAAATCCTTGGGGCATGAGCAACACAGCTGAACTCTGTGGCAAACGAAGACCGCCAATTGAACCCCGATGGGCCAAGAAATCAGCAAGTGTCCAGCTCCAACAGAACGACTATTTAGCTTTATATTTGGGGCTATCATAGTCTGAACCCCGGCCAATCGGCGTGCTAAAGATGACAGCAAAGTTGGTAAACCACCAGGCATGCAGACTGTCGCGTCAAATCTACATTATAGCCCATGCGTTTGTATCGCATGATAATACAGTTAAATTGATCAGAAATTTCTGTTTTCCCTACGATGATTCGAAATTTATATACGAGCCCCGCCAAGCGAATTTGTGTGTTCGAGCATTCCGTCATGACAAATTTTAACTGCGCATGCCCAGCCATTCAGATGGGCCAGGGACATGGCTTTCTGTCTGAAGGTTCCTCTTAATTCACTGCTTGTATGAGCGAGCAGCGAAGGTTCTGGCGAGACTGCGCGGATGCGCAGGCTCGCCTGAACCTTCGCTGTTCGCATAGGCGATAAGTACCAAAATCGCTTGACGGGGCCCATACTCTGTCACCTTAAAATTCAGGTTCTTACAAACCTTGTTGCATAAGTGTCTATAATCCGGTATATAGAGGATCTTGCATCAGTGGTCATGTATTATTGAATTTATTAAACGAGTTGAGGAAAAGAGATAAAATATGAGGCTCTGTCAAGCATGCTATCCCTTTTCTTCAACGGGTTTAATAAATTCCGTGATACACGAGCACGAATCCAAAATTCTGTTTATCATATGACATTTAAAACGCATTTTATTCACGGTTGTTTAATAAAAATGTCAATATTCCGTCATTAGTAAACGCGTCGTTAAGGACGTAGTACATGTAACTAATCGCGTATCTAACTAATTTGCATATTTAATCCACTAGTGGATTATCGTATTTTAATACATGGCGTTATTACATTCTCAGTCGCGACGTCATATGATAAAGTAGAAGTAAAACAAAGATCAGGAATTGATACAATTAACTTACTCCACCCATAAAAGACACCAAAGGGAAAGAAATACAAACATTAAGCGACCAGACCATAATGGAAACCTAAACAAAGGAAGGCCATAAGGACAGTTACTTACAGTATATTTAGAAATCAATTCAAAATGTCTACGATATAATTTAGAAAAAGCTTTCCGCAGTTTATGGTACCGATACCATTTTTGTAAAAGTTGGGTCGTTAAACATTTATTACCAGCATCGAAAACACATCGACAACAGCCAAATGAGTAGACATCCTAGCAAAGCGAATAATCTGAGATACGTATACACCATAAGAAGTGGTGCTGGGAATACCACCGTCTAAAAATGGTAACGTGACAATGTCGAATTCAAACTCTACGCGTTTGTCATAGATTTTGTGTGAAACAAATCAGTCTAAAATTGATAAATGCATATCTGAAAACGGGGCCTCGATTTCAGAATTATTAGTTGTATTTAACTGCAAATCGGCAGGACAAATATGGCTAACCATTCCTTCAAAGTAAGGATTGCCAATATTCAAAATGTCGACAAAATATCTAGACGTTGAGATAAATGCTTCAATGACATCAACTTGAGTATCATCAGAAAGAGACACCATGACATCTCTTGCACAGCAAAATAAAAGACAAATCAGCTTCAAGAGGAACGCAGTTAGTACCCATCGGATTCCTACAATTTGTTTGTGTAACTTAGTACAAACTAATGAAAATGTTATCAAAAAGATATAGAACCTCTGCCCATGGAGGCTTGGAGAAATAGATTGGGCTTCATGGTGCTTCCACGCACAGCTGAAGCTGACTGGTAAATCGCTTGGAGGGTCTTATCTGCCCAGGCAAAGTATCGGAGCTGCATATAAATCCTATTGGTCTGTTTGGGCGGTAGGTCTTGACATGTCATTTTATCTCAATGTAGAGTAAAAGTCCAACAACGTCTCCAAAATGAACTAAAATGGGGATCTTACGTGAGCGTCCATGTATTATTGAATTTATTAAACAAGTTTTGGATTAAATGCGAGGCTTCGCCGAACTTTATATCCCTTTTTCTCGACGAGTTTAATAAATTTAATAATACATGAACACGAATGCAAGATTCTATTTATCCTATGACATTTAAAACGCATTATATTCACGATTTTTAACAAAATTCAATATTCCGTCATTATCTAAGGACGTCGTACGTGTAATGTTACGGGCGTATCTAACTAATTTGCATATTCAATCCATTATCTAACACATGGCGTTATTACAATCTCAGACGCGACGTCATATGATAAATAGTGTTCTTGCACACCAGACAAGGAAATCTGTGATTTTACCCTGGGATAGAAATTTATGTTCTGACCCTGGTTCCGACCCAAAATCGAATATAATCGCGTGTTTGATAAATGCACTGGTTGATTACGACCTCGTATGCTTGACGTCACAGCACGTTACGTCACGTCACTTAACATTCCTGCAGTGCCAACACAATATGGCGGAGGTTGGTAACCTAAGTGACTGCAGCATTAGAAATCCGCGCTAAAAATGGAAGGTATGCAAGAAAAAGAATCCAATATGGGTGTGAGGGGTGGATAGAAAAATCCGTCCCTCGGGATCACTGTCCGGCATCACTCGGCAAGCCTCTTGATTCCGGGCAGTGTCCCTCGGGACGGATTTTTCCATCCACCCCTCACACCCATATAAGGTTCTTATATAATAGGACGTAACAAACAAAATCTAAAAGATATAACATTTGGGCAAGACCAACGTTAATCAAAGCACTGAGAGTACTGATGGGGGCGAATTCGAAGCTTCAGCCTGGGAATGCTTACATGAGAGAGAGAAAAATGAGTTCTAATGGACATTTATTGTATTTAATTTTGTGTTTGCGCTGAGTGTTACCGTTCTAACCTGACTTACTGTAACTTGCTGTACATGAAACCTTCACCAGTTGTTTCGTAGTCGATTGTTTTCCAATGAACCCAAAACCAGTAAGGACAGAATGTCGATTAGTATTGTTGTCCACATGACCATCATTGATTTGGGTTAATAAATGTTATCGTTATTAATAGAAAATAGACTTTCTATTAAATCGATGTTATATGTAGGTCAGAGTATTGCGCAAGAATCTGGACAGCAATCATGCGACGGGTTTGGCAAACACTGTAAATCCAACAGTTGATTCCCGTTCGGATTTTACAGGCAACACACTTACTCTGATAGGGGCTCTGACCTCATAGAGGTACAAATAACGCTGCTAAGTTCGAGTTATTTGTTTGCGATCAACCCAAATTTACTAAGAAGAAAGGCTGTTCAGATTCAGCTCTGCGTGGAAACACCATGCAACCCAGTCTATTTCTCCTGGCCCCAATGGGCGGGGCGGAACAGTATTAATGGTTCATTAGTGGAGGAATAATTTCAATAAGTTCAGAGAGGTTGCCGTTAATACTGATTCAGACAGCGCGCTCCATGTATCACGAGTTTGTTGCTCTAATCTTTAATCGAGTTCTGCATTTTGTAAGCTAAAGACTGTTACTTAATAAGGTATGCCTGTATCTACTCAGTCTATTCGATTTACAGTTTTATAGATCTGTACCGGCATATCTGCACTTTCTGCCGGCCTCGGTAGCTCAGTCGGATGCGCGTATGACTGGTGATCAGGAGGACGCGGGTTTGATACCTGTCGGGGTCGGCAAAATTCTTTCGTGAAGATTGATCATGAAATCTTTTCTTCGGTTTTTCTGTCCCTTCCGCTGATTCAAGAAGGGCAGTTGTTAGTTTCTGGCGAAAGAATGCGCATTGTACTGTTAACCGCTTACGTATAAGCCTTCCCAGGAAAACCAACCTGTTTAAAAATGATCAAATAGTGTTGACTGGGCCGTTCAACTCCAATACAAACAAATCTGTACTTTCACGCCTGCAAACCTAGTTTGTTTGTTATGACTTTATCGACCCGTCAACACTAAGGTAGACAGGTTTCCTTGTGTTGCACACTTTCTATGATAACCTTTAGTATTTTATAAAAGAGTAAATTGTTCTTGTTGTCATTGTTACGTCTACGGTACATTATCGAGTCGAACATTGGACCCCGCCCATCGAGACTTGGAGAAATAGATGGGGCCGCATGGTGTTTCCATGCAGAGGCGACCGAAACCGCACATGAGTACTGGTAATCCACTTGGAGGGCCTAGGCCTGCCCAGACATAACGGTGCGGATCGGACCGTCCATGCGTATAAACCCTATTGGTTTCATCGGGCCACAGGGCTTGAGATGTAATTGGATAAAAGTCTCACGTACAAAACGGAAGCAACATCTCCAAATGACCTGCATGTATAAAGTGTTGATTGGGACGTTAAGACTCAAACCAGTCTAATAAATCGAACATGAAAATTGACCCTCCATGAGTCACGTCATGAGAAAACCTTAACTTCTCATCTGCGATCACCAACATGGGCATTCATGCAGTTTGAAATTATTTTTGTGTCCGCGAGTGAAATAGTAAGGCTTAGTTCAAAACCTTTAGCTTCTATACTTAAAAAATTCAAGATTATTTTGCTAGCATACGAAGCTGGGCAGGTCATGCCCGGCGCAAAACCGACGGCAATTTTCTCAAGGCTTGATTCAGTTAGCGCCTAAAATGTTTCAAGTTGCAAACAGCGTAGGTAGACCCAGGTCTGTCGCCGAAGAATATATAGGTACACACTGTTTGTAAAAACATTTTGTAAACATCTAAACCCCGTCGACAAAGGAATTGTCGCTATTAATACGGATGCCTGCCTTGTTGGACGTCGTCGCTATTAATAGATGCCAGCGCAAAGCTGTATCAACTGACAACTTACCTTATAACAGGCACATTTGCAGATGGTTTCTGCCTTTTTATTCGGCTATTTTGTTTCTAAATCAAACAAAAGTTCTTCGTCAAAACCAAACAGAATTTCTTTAAGATCTACATTACATATTAGTAATGGATGATTTGACATGTTGCTGTAGCGGTACGATACAGTTTCTCGCTACACACCTTGACCTTGCTATTTTACTTCTTCTGTGATTCTACCGCAGATAATGCGTAGGATTTTCTTTTTCATATACAAATAAATCGGATTCGCTAGTTGTAGCGGATAAACACAAATAACAATAGTAATATGCAGTCCATTTAAAAAGAAAAACAAAAACTTTGGCGACAGGTTTTTTGCTTATTGATGGAAGTTCGGGCCTATTTTAATGCTCGGAGATGTACAGTCTTTGTGAGTAAACTTTGTATTAAGGTCAGCTGAGGAAATAAATCAGGAATTCCTTTTTTTTTATCTACAGCAAAGTGGGTATACCTTACCCTTTTATGGATGAATTTTCATTCATTGAAGTACTTATATACAAATTATTGTTAAATATGGTAGTTTGATAAATATTTTGGTACTGATGTCGATGATAGTTCTGACCTATGTTTTAATGCGCAGGGACACAGCCTTTTTGAGTGAATATGGAAATAAGGTAATCTGAATAGTGTAGTAAAATAGGGGGCTTCGCCCCCAAAAACCTAAAAAATTAAGCTACTGCATTGAACCATTTCGTATAACATTTTGTATGTGCATAACAAGGCGCCTTTGTAGGTTTGTTTGTTTGTTTGATTTGATTTGAAGTTTTACGTCTCCGTCAACACTGTAAAGGTCATTTTGAAGACGTTGCTTCCAATTTTGTCGGACTTTTACCCGACATTGAGATGAAATGACATCACAAGCCCTGCCGCCCAATGAAACCAATAGGGTTTATAAGCATGGGCGGACCGACGTGCACCGCATTGCCTGGGCAGGCTTAGATCCTCTAAGCGGTTTACCAGGACTCTTGTGCGGGTCGGTTACAGCTCTGCGTGGAAGCATCATGCAACCCATATATTTCTTCAAGCACCAATGAGCGGGGGCCGGCCTTCTTAGGTTTATCTCAACGTAAAACTGTAGACATGTTTCGCAGGTACATTCATGTAACTTTGCACAAATAATTATATCATAAGAGTCACGTCAAACGAAAATGTGTCTTCTCACTTGTGCGCCCAGGGAAGACGCAGGCTGATCAGAGATTTTGCTGGGCGCTGTATGGATGACTGTAGGCACAGAGCTTTTTCGTGTCGACAGGAAAGGTGCAGCACTCAGACTAACCTGAGTCTTTACTGAACGCACCTTTTCCGAATTGAAATAGCTTTTCGCTGGTGGCGGCGCATTTTATCGCCAGTCTAAATGTGTTATCAGCAACTGGTAATTGAGTATGGGCGAAACAAAACTTACGAAAAACAAATACATATCATCCTCTACGTGGAGACAGCCTTCTCATAGTCTTCACTCATCACTAATTTGGAAGCAATATATTATACTATTATGTAGAAGGCTCATGCTAACAGTTACGACTCTGATCAGGCTACGCAGGTACTTGTCGCAAAGGTCTCATTGTAGATTTTGTCATGCATTGGCTCAATATGATTGAGGCCAAGAGAGAAGTGTGATTATATTCTTGAGTTTCCTCGAATTAAGATTTTTTTACAGGATATTTCGAGCTAATTGGCTGAAAAGATCAGGTATTAACCTAAGTTTTCTAAGTACGTTTATCATTGAATAAGTTTATTAACCTTTACCCTGCTGTAGGCGACAAGCCCTATCTTTGCAAACAGTGTAGATCCAGATCAGATGGCTTCTGAAGAAGCCATCTGATCAGGATCTACACTGTTTGACATTCAGTTTACGAATTTGTAGCAATAAATTACATCAAGTAATTTGATTGGTTGATATAACGAAATGGGTGTGGCTTAGATGAATATTCAGCAGGTTAAAGGTTAAGTACACCTTAAAATCACCTCCAAACTCCACCACAGTGGAGCGCTATGGTGCAGTAGAAAAGCATCGGATTTAAGATCGTGAGGTAGCCGGTCCGATCCCCGCTGTTATATATTGTCATATATATTTAATATATGTTATTTTTCTCTCATTACTAATTTCTGGTTCTTATAAATCTTACTGTTTCCTGTCTATCCTTTACCTTTCACTCCCACATGCTACATAATAGATTTTATCTTGATTTCAATCTTGATCTCTCACCCTATCCCTTGAACTATCATTCTGCTAACAAGGTGTGTAGGTTGGTTCCTTTTGACAGGAAATACTTATTCTGTATATGGAAGGGAGCACGCCTGCTTTTCTGTTTCATCATCTTTTCAGGAAATGTAGTAGCCTTATTTGTATTAATTATGTGAATGAGTGGGACATGACAGGAACTGACTTGACCATATTTGTTGTGTGGGTTGTGAATAAAAAGGGTATGCTTTGTGAGAGAGTGGTTGTCTGTTGAATGTAGTTGTTGGAGAGTAGAGTAAGATCAGTATAGAGACTAACATCTGAAAATTGGAAATATTAAAGAATTATTGTTACTAAGAAATACGTTTTGTTCAAATGATTTAGAGCTAACATTTTATAATCTGAAGAGTTATACTTTTGAAACAAATAAAATTAGAAACATCAACTTTAGTTATATGTTCCATGAGTTAATTCCCCTGACAGTGCAAATTAAGACAATAATAAATTAAAGGAACATATCATGGTGAATTATCTAAATTTCTTTTTGGAAAATGAACAGTTCATTTGAAAATTCACTTCTGGACTCAAGTGTTGATTTTACCAACTGTGTAAATCCCAGTGAGGCGTGTGGGCTAACATATCCTTTAGGAAACCCGTGTTTGAACTTGATTCCTAGTGACAGTATGGAGAGTACAGGGAGAGTTAGCTTAGAGAAATTCAGTGGCTATCCCACTGATGATGCTGAGAGGTTTCTTTCTAATTTCTCTGCCTACTGCATATTCTCAAGGATCAATCCACAGGATCCCAGAACAGTGGCAGCCTTCCAGCTGCATTTACAGGGCCCAGCCCTTACTTGGTTTACATGTTTAGAGGACAGTGATAAGAACAGCTGGGAAAAGGTGAAAAAATTATATGTTGACAAATACATGGACAAGGGGAACAAGCCTGTTTTATTAGTTGAAACTGAACAATTTCTGAATTTACGCCTCTTACCTCATCAGCAGATGGAGGACTATTATTCCAAAATAATGGAAAAGGGGAGGAAAATTAACAAAACTGACCAAGAAATTGTTTTAAAGTTCATAGAAGGGTTACCGTCACAATTAGCCTTCTTTGTACGGGCCGGCAACCCCGAGGACATACACGCTGCTCTCACTGCAGCAAAGCTTGGTGAAGCCTATGGCTACAGGGCTTCTTCACCAAACCCAGCAGGATGTGATATTCCACCTGCAGCCTCAAGCGTGGCTGCAGTGCAATCCAGTGACAGGTTAAAAGCGTTGGAACAGAAACTAGACAAACTCTGTACAGAATTCAACAAGGTGTGTGTAAGTAAAAATACAGAAGCATTCCACAACAAACAATTAAAGTGTCATGCCTGCCAGGGAGCAGGCCACATCAGACGTAATTGTAACTGGGCACGAGGAAATAGTGAGCCAAATATTCAGTGTCAGCTTTGTGAACAATTTGGGCATCGAGCAGTTAACTGTTTTACGAATTCGGGAAACGGGAGGAGCCCAAGGGACACCGGGCGCGTTCCCTTGGGAGGTCGCCAATGAACCAGCGCCAGCGGAGCCGAGCCCCAGATAAAACTTATACTTCAAGCTGTGATACAGATGAACAAAGTGACGGTGTAAGTAATAACAATTTTCTATATGTGCATGCACAGTTTCCAAATTGTAATGTCTCAGCCATGTTAGATTCAGGAAGTTCAGTTAATCTGATGTCAAAACGTTTATATGATTTTTTACCTGATAATGCCAAGTCCAAGCTAACACCTGTGACTGATGATGCAATTGTCCTGGCAAATAATCAAGAAATACATATATCAGGCTGTGCGAAAATTAAACCATTTATTCAGGGTCAGCAACAGTTTATAGATGTTTATGTCATACAGGAAACATCCCATCCCTTACTTTTGGGTACCCAGTACATGTATTTTCATGGCATTAAACTTGATTTTTCCAATCAGTCTGTAGTGTTTTCTAATTGCAAAGTTCGGACTAAGAAAAGGATCACACTGCAGCCTAATTCGGAAACAATCTTATGGGGCAAAGTACCAAAACATGCGACTCCAGGATACCAGGGTGTGTGTTCGGGCAGCGCATACATACAGAAAAAGAAGTTACTTGTTGCCAGGTCATTAGCTGTTGTTTCCCATGATTATAAAGTACCCATGAAAATACTAAATCCAACATCACAATGCATCACAATTTGTAAAGGTAAAATATTAGGATCATTTGAGTTACTGAATGAAAGTTTCAGAGTAAATTCCTGTGAAAGGTCAGGTCATGAGAGTTCATTCCAAAATAATAAACCGACTAGACTAGCTGCAAGACGTACATGTTTTCATTCAAATTTAAGATCAGACATGAATACTAATGTTGACAGAGATAAATTTTTATCATATTTTCAAACGGACAGTTCTGACTGCCATCTGTCACCTGCTGAAAAGACTAGACTTGACGACTGTCTCTTGCAAAACTATGACTTGTTCGTAACCGATGAAAATCCTTCACTAGGGCTCACCTCTTATACTGAACATCAGATACACCTAAAACCTGATGCTATCCCCAAGCATCAACGACCCTACAAGCTGACGCCCGAAAAACGTGAGGTTTTACGACACCAGTTAGATGAATTGTTACGCCAGGGTATCATTACTCCTGTCAGTGAAAAAGAAGATATCCCCATTTCTAGCCCCATTGTACTTGTCTCAAAGCGAAATAAGCCCAAACCAGGAGTCGAACCGGGATCTCGAGAGGCCAGTCTGTCTATGTATAGATTCTGTGTTGATTTCCGTTATCTAAACTCCCAGACACAGGATTTTTGTTATGCTATACCAAGTGTAGAAGAACTGACAGAGTCTTTCACACACAGAACTCCAAATTACATAACTTCTATGGATATGGCTCAAGGTTTTTTTCAGGTTCGGATTTCCAGCCAGACTTCCAAGTATACTGCATTCAATACATGCTTTGGCACATACAAATTTTCCCGTTTGCCCATGGGTTTGACAACGAGTCCGAACAATTTTCAGCTTTTAATGGACCGTGTTCTGAGTGGGCTATCTTTCAAAAGTGTTCTGTGCTATATAGATGATGTTTTAATCATTTCTGAAACTTTTGAACAGCACATGAGAGATCTGCAAGAAGTTTTTGATCGCTTTAGACAAGCAGGTTTGAAACTGTCACCCCAGAAATGTAAATTTGGACACAGTAAGTGTGTTTTCTTAGGTCATGAAATATCTAAAGAAGGGCTCAAACCTCCATCTGATCGTATGAAAGCTATTGCTGAGTATCCAGTTCCTAAGAATGTTAAAGCTCTGAAGCGTTATTTAGGGTTGATGAATTGGTTCAAAAAGTTTATCCCTCGGTATAGTGTGATTGCACATCCTTTGTACAAACTGCTACGCAAAAATGTGAAGTTTTCATGGCAAACAGAGCAACAAACTGCATTTGAACAACTTAGGGAGTCTTTGCTAAACTCAGAAGCTTTGGCTTTTCCCTGTTATGACCTGCCATTTTTCTTATCTGTGGACAGCTCGAGTAAAGGTATTGGGTATATGTTATATCAGAAACAGCCGGGTGGTGATCAAGGTGATATTTTGAGAGTGATTCGCTTCGGCTCAAAGTCTCTTTCAAAATGGCAAGAGTCATATGGTCCTACAAAACTAGAGTTGCTTGGCATGGTTACAAGTATCCTTGATTGTGCTTCATATTTACGAGGTCGTAAATTTATTGTGGAATGTGATCATCAGGCTCTCAAGCCATTATTTCAGAAAAGTCTCAAAGGTGCTATTTATGAAAGGTGGTTGGCTATTTTGCAGGAGTTTAATTTTGAAATTAGGTACCGAAAGGCAGATGAAATGGTTGTTCCAGATGCCCTTTCCAGGGCTCATAGTCAACATGACCCTTCATTTTCCAGTCCTGATGAAGAAAACCCCTTTTTCCCATATGTTCCAGAGAACACTGGGAAAATTACTTTACCTGAGGGAAGGACACTTCAGGAACTCCTCACCTGTCATAAAACTGATGAGGAGAATTGTGGGGTAAAAATGGTGAACAGAATGTCTTTGCAGCAAGACTCTGGGATTATTTTGAAATCTGACACAGAGTATGATGCAGACTCTGAAATAATTGACTCACAGGGGCGGACAAAGCATAGATTAATAAGGGGAAAGAGGAAAACTCATGCAAATCAAACCCCTATCCATGCTGACAAATACACTGCTGACAGTAAAGATCAGACTGTGCACAATGATGGTAAATCGCAGACAAGTATGTCCGATCGGACTAGTAGTAGTAGTTCTACAAATGATTCTTCTTTTACGGAGAGTGAAACTTCACAATCAAGTTTTCTTGAAGATGAGGTGAAGAAAGTAGAATTATTTACCAAGTTTGATTTTAGTCCTGTAAAGACCAAGGAGTTACAGAGACATGATTCTCAGTTACATGGGTTGATCGATTACTTGGAAAATGGCATCTTGCCAAAAAGTCAGAAAAAGGCAAGACGAATTCTGTTAGAATCTAGTGACTATGCTGTGATTGACGGACTTCTTTGGCACTCAAGAGTTGTAAAATCAAAACGCACGAAACATCTTGAGCATTATCAACTTGTGTTACCTGACACTATGATCAAGCCTGTCATACAATTGTACCATGACTGCCCAATGAGTGGACATGGGGGAATTACAGACACACTGGACCGAGTAAAAGAACATTACTTTTTCCAACGCATGGGTCCCATTATCACTGATTATGTCAGATCATGCCAACAGTGTCAAAAACGAAAGCTCACAAAACACCATACCAAGTCTGGTATTACAGCATACCCTCAGCCCAAGCAGCCTTTTGAAGTTTGGCAAATTGATCTGTTTGGCCCCCTACCACCCTCTTCTGCCCAAGGCTTTACTTATGTTCTCACTTGCATAGACATGTTTAGCAGGTATTTGGTCACAATCCCACTAGCTAACAAAGATACCTTATCGGTTGCATCAGGTTTGACCCAGCTCTTTACCAAATATGGTGTTTGCAATACCCTGATATCGGATATGGGTACAGAAAATACAAGCAGATGCATGAAGGAAATTTGCCGTCAACTTCGTATTAAACAAGAATTTACACCATCATTTGTGCATTCATGTTTGGGAATGTGTGAGCGGTCACACAAAACATTAGCGGAAAAGTTAACACCCTACGTTAACAATAAATGCAACAATTGGATAGAAGTTCTATCAAGTGTTACATTTTCCTTTAATCAGTCAGCCAATGCTTCAACTGGTTTCTCCCCACATGAAATTGTTTTCGGCCACCGTCCACATTTCCCACTTACGGCAGCCAAACCAACAGACTTTGACACATTACCTGTTGACACGAGGACATATGTGCGCAAACATGCTGAGAAATTGAATGTCATTCGGACTGAAGTAAGGAATAATGTCATCCAATCACAAGAAAATATGCTGGCTAGAGCAAATGACAATACAAACCCATTACAGGCAATGCCTGGGGACTATGTTTTCCTTCTGTCTGAAACAGTAGGAGTAGGACAGAAATTGAAAAACAATTATGTGGGTCCTTTTGTGATAGACAAGTTTCATAGTCCGCATTTGGTAGTACTGCGCAATCCTGATACTGGCGTATGTGTGAAAACACCAGTGCATCTTGACCGTCTGAAAATGGCCTATGTCCGTGAACCTCAGCCTACACCATATTTCATGAGTCGCGTTGCCACTTGTGAAAATGGTCAGCAGACAGATGCATTAAACAATGCACAAAGTGTACCAAATATGGAAAATAAGCCAGAGACAGTTCAAAACACTGATATCATGACAGATGAACAGACAGTTGACTATGTTGTCCCTGACCTTCGACGCTCGACCCGCAAATGTAATGCACCAGACCGCTTTGGGGTCAATGTAGACCCTGATGCAGTATTATCCTCTGATGATGGGTTCATAGATGGGCATGGGTATTATAAGGTTAAACGGTTTTTGGGTCAAAGACCACACAAAGATTCTACTGAGTACCTAGTGCAGTTACGGGGTGAACCTGCAGAATCCTCAGTTTGGGTGCCCTTTTCTAGCCTAAATATAAAGGCTAGGCATGCAGTACAACGGAAACCCCCACCTGTGATTATTGACTTAGAATAAGTCAGAAATGGTAACACTTTGCCCCTACAACCTTTGCTAACCCTGTAAAATTCCCCAGAAATTTGCTTATTTTTATTTTATGAAAGGTGTTAAGCTTCCACTGGGTTCAAGGTTAATTTTACTATATCTCTGAGTATTCCTAAAAATAGGCTGAGATATTATTTTTGGTAACAAAGTGTTTACACATGTAGAATTTGTTATTGCTTAGAAATGAAGCAAAGAAAATGTGACAGTTTACATAGATGAAACTGATAAGACTGGAGATTGTTGGTGGTTTAGGAATTTGAATACATAAACAGCTTAAAGTATCATTAATTTGATGTGTGCTGACGATTTTCCAGATTAGTTACTAATTTGAGAGAGACTAGTATTCAAAGTTGCTGAATTCTGTTTAGTTCAATATAAATGTATTCTGTCATTAATATACCGGTTTTGATCATGTATGTTTTATGTCATTTGCATTTCAGTGTTTTATTGTTTGGTTGCAGATTTAGTATGTCTATGTTTATTCATGTTTATAACAATTATTATTATTATTATTATTATCATTATCATTATTATTATTGCTGTTATTATTATTGTTTTATTATTACTATTATTATTATCTGAAATGAAAAATATGATGTTTTATAATTGTATGTGTGAAGGTTTTAAGGTCTGTCCAATATTTTTTTTCTTTTCTGCGGGGGATGTTATATATTGTCATATATATTTAATATATGTTATTTTTCTCTCATTACTAATTTCTGGTTCTTATAAATCTTACTGTTTCCTGTCTATCCTTTACCTTTCACTCCCACATGCTACATAATAGATTTTATCTTGATTTCAATCTTGATCTCTCACCCTATCCCTTGAACTATCATTCTGCTAACAAGGTGTGTAGGTTGGTTCCTTTTGACAGGAAATACTTATTCTGTATATGGAAGGGAGCACGCCTGCTTTTCTGTTTCATCATCTTTTCAGGAAATGTAGTAGCCTTATTTGTATTAATTATGTGAATGAGTGGGACATGACAGGAACTGACTTGACCATATTTGTTGTGTGGGTTGTGAATAAAAAGGGTATGCTTTGTGAGAGAGTGGTTGTCTGTTGAATGTAGTTGTTGGAGAGTAGAGTAAGATCAGTATAGAGACTAACATCTGAAAATTGGAAATATTAAAGAATTATTGTTACTAAGAAATACGTTTTGTTCAAATGATTTAGAGCTAACATTTTATAATCTGAAGAGTTATACTTTTGAAACAAATAAAATTAGAAACATCAACTTTAGTTATATGTTCCATGAGTTAATTCCCCTGACAGTGCAAATTAAGACAATAATAAATTAAAGGAACATATCACCGCAAGCGCCACGTGTTGTTTTCTTGCTCAAGAGACTTTTGAACATTTTGAAAATATTTGAGGGTCACTGATGAGGCCTAATTGGCCGAAACTAGCTAGTCTGGCCCAGAAAACATGTACACTTCATATTTTCCAGTTCTGTGGTGTATTCCTTGCTTCCAAAGGATAACCCTTTTATAGAACATATTTGACGTCACTATAGCTGGTGTCTGGGAATGTGTGGCGGCCGTAAAATGTCTCCCTGCCGTACATCATAGTGTAGTTTATATTTTCATGTCCTTTGGGATCATTGACTCCATTGTGGAATTTTGAAAATACCTGAGGGTCACTGATGAGGCCTAATTGGCCGAAACTAGCTAGTCTGGCCCAGAAAACATGTACACTTCATATTTTCCAGTTCTGTGGTGTATTCCTTGCTTCCAAAGGATAACCCTTTTATAGAACATATTTTATCCACATTGCTTAGTACTGGTTTTTAACCAGGAGAAAAAAGAGGACCACATGGAATATTAGTACTAGTTTATTAAAAGTAAATCTGTAAATAAGGTTGATTATTATTTTATTATTGTGAGACGCCAAGTCCTGCAACGGAAGGGCAGGTGTTTTTATTTTCGGGTACTCCGGTTTTCGCCAACCTCTGATTAACGATCGGCTTGAAACAAGTGAAATAATCTTGAAAGGGCCGTAAAACCAAAACCAAAAGCGACAGGAACTGATATTATTTATCGGCACTTGAGTTCGAGGCATCGTGGAAAATTGAAAGAAACATCCAGGTACAGTCTTCGAAACTCTGGGCACATCCAGAACTGCAGAGCTTATTCTAATCGTTTCTAGATTTTTCTTTCTCTCCAATATAGTTGCCCTTATGATGCAAAACAAGTTGTAGCTTTCAGATTCTGTCTGAATAGGGACCTACATACACCTCCAAAATATTTTAATGCCGGTATGCGAAAGGGTCAAACACTTCAAGTCAGACGAGTGGGGATATCGATTTTGTCCAACACTCACTAATGTTTTACTTCACTTTTACCCATTTAGTACCAGGCACCCCCCAAACGGGTTATTGGCAAACAGTGCAGGCCCAGATCAGACGCCGCAGAACGCGGCGTCTGATCAGGGCCTACACTGTTTGCAAAAAAGTTCAACTATTTTCCTTAATAATTTTGAAGAAAACACAACCGGACACCCCTAAATTTTGAAATGGACTCATACTATATATAAAGAGGAAGATTCCATTTGGTACACAAAGGGTTAATCGAATTCCAAACTCCATACTCCAAACTCAAAGCCAACATCATACAAACAAAACTTGGCTGCAGTTCTCTAAATTCTTACTTAAATTGAAGGCATATAGTTCCAAGTACTTTTTGTTAGTGTGGAAGTTTCGAAAGTTTCACTGAATTGCCCAAATTATATTGAAATTCGAGACAGGAACTTATATTGGTGACCCTACTGTAGTGGATCACTTAAAGTCAACCCTCTTTATACCGACATCCGTTATAACGGCAAAACTCGTTATAACGGTAATTTGAATGTGACGACTACTAAGCTAAAGGCTTAGCCTCGGTTCCGAGCGGCGTGGGCTTCCCTCGGGCTGGGAATGCACAAATCGAGTCCATAGTCATGAAAGGGTCTTGCCCTCCAATACTCCAAGAAACAAATGTTATAGACATTTGTCAGAATCGCGTTTGAGGCGATTCTAACAAATGACTAAAACATTTGTTTCTTGGAGTATTAATGGGAAAAAGCCATTTATTACCTATCATAATCCTAACTGGGATTCTTTATAACGGCAAATCCTTTATAACGCCACAATAATAGGGAACAAATACTGTCGCTATAACGCGGGTCATCTGTATTTGGAATTGTTAATGCAAGAAAATGAATGTCTCTTTGCACAAATGCCAAATTTCACCATTTTAGTCTGACAGATTATTCTAACCTTGTCCAGCCTTTGCTTAAAGCGTACCCATGCAGCTGTGATGTTCATTTTTAAATGCGTTTTGTTTGTTTGTTTGATTTGAGGTTTAACGTCCCCGTCACCACTAAATAGATCATTTTGGAGACGTTGCTTCCAATTTTGTGGGACTTTTACCCGACATTGAGATGAAATGACATCTCAAGCCCTGTCGCCCAATGAAACCAATAGGCCTTATAAGCATGGACTCGCACCGCTTTCCCTGGGCAGGCTTAGATCCTCTAAGTGGGTAACCAGTACTCGTGTGCGGTCGGAGTCAGCTCTGCATGGAAGCATCATGCAGCCCATTATTTTCTTCAAGCCCCGGTGGGCGGGGCCGTGCTTCGTCGGGTTAATGGGACTATAATCGACACAAAGTTATTTAGCACAGTAGCTTTTCGTTGTTGATGTCCACGCGACTATCACTCCAATTAACGATTACTTATAGAAAAAAGCCACGCTATTCATATCGTAGCCTGTCTATTCTTGTCAGTAGTAGGGGGGCCACTTGGGCATCACGGACTGCGCATGCGCAGCATTTGTATAACTTCCGGTGAAACGTAAGCGAAACGATTAGATGACGAAACTACCCTAAATATCGGACGAGTGTTCGAATGACGTAAATTACCGTAATTACGCCGTAAGTATCCTAAATGTTGAGGCGAAAGATGTTCCCGCGGATTGGCAAAGTTCGCCGTCCCCGATCAGGTCGGGGGTGATCGGGGTCTACCCCGTTCGCTCGAGCTCTCCTATCCCAATATTTAGGGAGATACTACCCCGTATAGTATCGATGAAATTAAGTCTCTCACCCGCAAACCAATTATCGCCTCGAAAACCGGGAAACAATGGAAGGTGTTGGAAGAGCTCGACTCGATGCGAGAAACTAGTAATGGACCGCGTCCCGGAAAAAAAAAAGTTTGGTTCGTTCGATTTGAGGTTTCACGTCCCCGTCAACGCCGTATAGATCATTTTGGGGGGCGTTGCTCCCAGTCGCGCGAGACCTTTACCGGACATATCTACGACATTTGTATCTCGGAGAATCTTTCTCGGCTATGGAATTTATACGGATATCGCGGGGGCGTAGCCAGAGCAAAAAAAAATATATTGATCAATACAGAGCGACATAAATCAAGTTAGGGAAGACTATACCCTGCACTGTAAGCGAATAGTTTACACATTGATCAGATGTTGTGTGGCGTCTGATCCGGATCTACAATGTTTGCGAAACCAAACGGTCTTAGTTTTTATCCGAAGGGGATCGTGTTTGGACTCGTCTAAAGGAGACCTACACGATGAAAACATTCAACTGTGGCCTAATTACCTCCCTTCGTGGTTCAAATTATCTCCCTTTGGGTAATCTTTAAATGGCTCTATTTCCCTTATGACTGAACCGATTTGGGTGATCTGGGTATCAAACGAATTGTCTAAAGGAGACCTACGCGACGCAATCATCGGACCTTGGCGTAATTATCTTCCTTGACGGTTCAAATTATCTCCCTTTGGGTAACCTTTAAATGGCTCTATTTCCCTTATGCCTGAACCGATTTGGGTGATCTGGGTATCAAACGAATCGTCTTAAGGAGATGAAATCATCAAACCGTGGCCAAAATGCGGGAAATCGCTTTTAACTCCCTATAGAATGGCTCGAAATTGAAAGGTATACTAAGTATTGGTGATGAACTCAAAGATCGCATCACGTGAACACCCCCACTAAACCCCACTTTTTACGGAGAAATCTGGGTGTACATTATTTTTCTTATTTCTGCTCCAAGACCACAAAGAGGCGGTTCTAACGAGTACCCACAACCTATGTTTGCAGTATAAAAAAGAAAAATATCATGGATTTTCATAAAAATGTCGCCATATTTGGAGATGTGAAAAATGTCGCACGGGTATGTTATCGTATTGCGAAAAATGAATCAGCATCACACACACACATACAAAACACACACACACACACACACACGCAAACACACACACACACACACACACACACACACACACACACACACACACACACACACATAATAAACACACACACACACACGCAAGAACACACGCACACGCACATACATACATACATACATACATACATACGTACATGACTCACATAAACAGCAGGCGTTTTAAAATTACGGGAATTAAACAAGGAGCCAGAAAACGCATAAGTTTACATGTTTATTGAACCGCAAGGCATGCATAAGTACATAAAAAGAATCAAGAGAACGCGACAGTGCAATACAGTGATACATACGTGTTAGATGAGGCAAATATATGCTTTTTTCATACTTTAAATCCATTTATCATATCTACATCGCCATTGTCTATATATATATATACTGACTTTTTACGATCGCAATGTAATTACAACTGATCTTTCAACATCGGGAATGTATATGTTAACCAGTCTTTATATACACGGCACATCTTTGTCATTTGTGCACTGGAATCCTTTAAAAGAACGGGTTGATAGTAGGCGTCCGTGTCCATTTTATATATCCTCCATACATTCCATCCAAATGGTGAGTTTCCAACGGTTTCCGTTTCTCGAAACAAGTGGTCCACTTTCGCCCATTGACTATTGCTTAGATAAACGACGATTGGACCTTTCCTTTGATCATTCTGGAGTACACTAGCGTCCAAATCACTTTCAATGTCTTGATCCGAAGAACATGGGCCACTGGTCCGAGGCTCTATTGAAATGCGATCACCTGCTATCCGATATTTTGTTCCTGATAGAGCGTACGAGACACAAACGCCAAACACATCACTGACGACTTGTCTGTCTGACGAGGTATCGGCTTTGTTGTCGACTAGGACGTACGAATACGGTTTTGACGTAATGTCATTGTAAATCTTCATGAACTTGGGTTTACTTTTATCAAATATCCTGTCCGCCATTATTCCTATCTGTCGTCTGTCGGCTGGACTTCGATATAAAACCATATACTGGGCATTTCTACTGATACTAGTGTTATGTTTACCCTTAGGGAAAGCGTTTTGTAACAACAAGATAACGCTGGCGTTCCTATGTCTGCCTTGAGTAAATAATTTGGAAATGATCGGACTGTCTACGGCGAGATCCATTAAGTCGTCCAAGACAACGATGTTATTATATCTCGTGTCTATTTTGAAATTCTGGAAGGCCTTCTCGAAAGGTAATTTCCTGTTTCAATGTTCGTTTCATTTCTTTGAACATATCTTGATACTGACCATAAAACCACTGTATTTTACGAGGTTTGTTGCCCACTTCGTATTCAATATAATCCCTTTCTAGAAGTTGTTTGACGAAATAGCTTTTTCCCGACATACTTGGCCCCACCACCATAAGAGAGAATTTGTGACGGAATCGAAACATCGGGTATGGCTCTGGTAAAATGTCGAGTCTTCTCTCTGTGGACTTGTGAGATTGTTCTAGTATCTGACGGTCATGCTTACGCCTGATTTTGTTCGCTTTGTTTTTTACTGCTAAGCTTGGCAACCTTGTTTGTAGCGTAGGAGCGGGAGGACATAATACTGCACACTTGAGATAATCAGCGCGTTCTCTCGCATCGTTGAGCTGATGTACCATTTGCAGATGACTGCTTAAATTAATAACACCTGGCCTTTGACACACTGGACACACGCGTGTATATTTGTACGGCATGATTAACTTTTTATTCACTCGTTCCATTCTTACGTCCTTGGTCTCTGAGCATTCAATAAGTCAGGGTATAGTGGGATACAGTGAGGATACAGCGGGGGGTACAATCAGGATACAATGGGGATACAGTCAGGATACAGTCAGGATACAGTGGGGGTATAGTCAGGATACAGTCAGGATACAAAGGAGATACAGTCAGGATACAGTCAGGTATTTTTTCGAATGGACTTGAATGGCTGCTTAGTTGATATATTAACAACCACTGAATCAAAAATTCGTTAGCCGAATAGGTCGATGATAAAAAAATGGGTTAATGACATGTCCGAATTCGCTTCTTGGGTGAATCTTTCTAAAATTAATCCATTCTTTTCCCCGCTACCTGTCATTCGCATCTCGACTTGCTTTTTCGATAGCTCGATTCACGCCGGGCAAGATTTTCTCTAGAGTCCTCCACTGTCTCAAGTTCAAAGGAATACCGCGAATGGTAGCCGTTCGGTTTAAGAAGAGACGAATGTCGAGAACGATGTCGTCGTCTCTGTTGCACACCGAGATTATTACATTGTCCGTTAGATAAAATTGTTCCAAATACGAGCAAGCCGTCTGGTTAGCTTCCACTTTGACATGGTAATCCAAGGGAGGGTCTTGACTCCAGTCGATACTAGCCAAGACAAATATAGGAGAGGAAAGCGTGATAACGATAATACCAATAACGCTTATCCATTTGACGGTTCTTATAGGACGCCACAGCTGTTCTTGTTGGACTTTATAAGTTTGTTCTTGATTGCTCGTCATGCTCGTCAAGTTCCTCTTTCCAACAGTAGATAAACCAGTTTGCGCCTTCTCTAGCTTCGAATCGCAACTTGTAATTGGGTATCAGAGGTTTGGCTATGTATTCGTGACAGAGGCACAACAAAGTCAGAATCATAATGAAAACGTCAACTCGTCTTCTTACGTCCCATACTTCTTTCTGATTGGTTTTTATTTTAGAACTCAAATAGCTTTTGAAAGTCACGTTTGATTATAGATTATACGTTCTATTGGAAAGGTCAACTATTAACACTACCTACAATAATTACACGTTTTCTTTTTACTTTCTCCAACCAGTCTTCTACAGTCACACGGTGTACTTTTCTCAAATGAGAAACGATATACAACACATTCTTTCTATGACATATAGGACATTCATATACGTATCTGTGAGGCATATTTTCGCAACAGCTACATAATGCATTGTTCATTTTGTCGTTTTACGCATTCAAAGCTCCACCTCCATCTCAAAGACCCCTACTGACTGTTTACAGCATAAGTATTATAAGTCGGTTATTAATAGCAACCAATCAAAATATGTCGTAGCCATATTAAAACATAGGCCTTTAGCCATTAGAAGTTATTGTCTGTTAGAATGGCGTAGAGCTTTGATCGGGTATGTTGTTTTAAGCTTTTTATTAGGGTTTGAAGCAGTTTGTTTGCGTTGTGCATGAGTGTGTGTTTATTATGTATGTACATGTGTGTGTGTGTGTGTGTTCTTGCGTGTGTGTGTGTGTGTGTGTGTGTGTGTGTGTGTGTATGTGTGTGTGTGTGTGTGTTTTGTATGTATGTATGAGTGTGCGTGTGTGATGCTGATTCATTTTTCGCAATACGATAACATACCCGTGCGACATTTTTCACATCTCCAAATATGGCGACATTTTTATGAAAATCTATGATATTTTTCTTTTTTATACTGCAAACATAGGTTGTGGGTACTCGTTAGAACCGCCTCTTTGTGGTCTTGGAGCAGAAATAAGAAAAATAATGTACACCCAGATTTCTCCGTAAAAAGTGGGGTTTAGTGGGGGTGTTCACGTGATGCGATCTTTGAGTTCATCACCAATACTTAGTATACCTTTCAATTTCGAGCCATTCTATAGGGAGTTAAAAGCGATTTCCCGCATTTTGGCCACGGTTTGATGATTTCATCTCCTTAAGACGATTCGTTTGATACCCAGATCACCCAAATCGGTTCAGGCATAAGGGAAATAGAGCCATTTAAAGGTTACCCAAAGGGAGATAATTTGAACCGTCAAGGAAGATAATTACGCCAAGGTCCGATGATTGCGTCGCGTAGGTCTCCTTTAGACAATTCGTTTGATACCCAGATCACCCAAATCGGTTCAGTCATAAGGGAAATAGAGCCATTTAAAGATTACCCAAAGGGAGATAATTTGAACCACGAAGGGAGGTAATTAGGCCACAGTTGAATGTTTTCATCGTGTAGGTCTCCTTTAGACGAGTCCAAACACGATCCCCTTCGGATAAAAACTAAGACCGTTTGGTTTCGCAAACATTGTAGATCCGGATCAGACGCCACACAACATCTGATCAATGTGTAAACTATTCGCTTACAGTGCAGGGTATAGTCTTCCCTAACTTGATTTATGTCGCTCTGTATTGATCAATACTTTTTTTTTGCTCTGGCTACGCCCCCGCGATATCCGTATAAATTCCGTAGCCGAGAAAGATTCTCCGAGATACAAATGTCGTAGATATGTCCGGTAAAGGTCTCGCGCGACTGGAAGCAACGCCCCCCAAAATGATCTATACGGCGTTGACGGGGACGTGAAACCTCAAATCGAACGAACCAAACTTTTTTTTTTCCCGGACGCGGTCCATTACTAGTTTCTCGCATCGAGTCGAGCTCTTCCAACACCTTCCATTGTTTCCCGGTTTTCGAGGCGATAATTGGTTTGCGGGTGAGAGACTTAATTTCATCGATACTATACAGGGTAGTATCTCCCTAAATATTGGGATAGGAGAGCTCGAGCGAACGGGGTAGATCCCGATCACCCCCGACCTGATCAGGGACGGCGAACTGCGCCAATCCGCGGGAACATCTTTCGCCTCAAAATTTAGGATACTTACGGCGTAATTACCGCGAGTTACGTCATTCGAACACACGTCCGATATTTAGGGTAGTTTCGTCATCTAATCGTTTCGCTTACGTTTCACCGGAAGTGATACAAATGCTGCGCATGCGCAGTCCATGGCGCCCAAGTGGCCCCCTTACTACTCTTGTCGCTGCGAGGTCAGGGTGTTTTTTTTTTAAATGAATCTCGACTGGAATCATGTCATAGCTACAGTGTACTCGGACCCAGATCAGACGCCACAGAGTCTACACTGATTGCTTACAGTACAGGAATTAAAGGGTTAAGGGAAATTGGAACACCTGGTAGATTTTTACCGCCATTTTTCAAAGGGAAACAACTTTCGGGACTTCCTGTTCGCTTTTCTGTAAGACCTGTCTCACTTAAAAAGGGGTCTACTCTTACAGGAAAGAATTTGCTCCTCAGGAGCAAATTCTTTCCTTTAAGAGTTGACCCCTATTGACATGGGAGACAAAATACTTGTGCAGGGGTTGCGTCCCCCTAAAGGTGTTCTCATTCCCCTAAATGGATAATAATGAACTTCAGAAACTGGAAATTATGGGTCGATTGTTCGTCAATCGACCCAAAGTTATTAAGCACAGTAGCTTTTCGTTATTGATGTCCACGCGACTATCACTCCAGGTAACGGTTACTTGTCGCAGCCAGTCTATTCTTGTCGCTGCGAGGTCAGGGTGTTTTTTTCTATAGAATGAATCTCGACTGGAATCATGTCTTGGGTTTAACAATCAGTGTAGACCCAGATCAGATTCAACAGAGTGTACACTGTTTGCTTATAGTACGGGAATTTAAGGGTTAAACGAAACAGTCTAAATCCCAGGTCAGGACCATTCTTTGCCAGCCTTTACTAAAGAGACAACTACATGTACCTAATAGCGCTGTTTGCCATATTGAAGGATTTGACATTACGAAAACACATTACAAATACATTGCCACCTTTATCGCCGAAAAAGATGAAGATTTTCAGACGAAAAATTACGATATTTTCTTATTTCTGCTCAAAATATAGTTGGTGGTACTTGCTAGAACCGCCTCATCGAGGCGGTTCTAACGAGTACCCACAATCTATATTTTAGAGCAGAAATAAGAAAAATAAGGTTTACGCCTGTAAACCCCAGTTTTGCTATATAACAGTGGGGTTCAAGGGGGTCCAAATTATATAGGCGTGTTTTCGTGATGATTTTTTCGGCATATTGTATTGTTTTTCAACATAATTCGCTTCAGTATCTATACACTTTTGCCAGCGGTGTTTAAGGGCCTCATTGCCACTGTTATAGAACTTTTCTTGGCTGTTCAGAAAGCCATCCACTGCATATATGATGTCATCATCGGACTGAAAGTAGGTGCCATGGTGCCTGAAATAGCCGTTTTCAGTTTTGAAAATATATTAAGTCTGATGGAACGAGATCATGTGAATAAGGCGGATGCTCAATTTAAAGCCACAAACGTGAATGGCAGCCATAGCAATGACACACTTATGAACAGGAGCATTGTCCTGATTGAATAACTTTCCGGGGCGCTTAAGTTTAATATGTTCCCATAACTGCGGCAGAAGTGAAGCTCGTAGTATGTGCCATTGATTGTTTGTCCCTTTTGGAGATAATCTATTAGCATAATACGATCTGCATCCCAGAAAACCGAGGCCATAGCCTTCCAAGCTGGGACAGCCTTTGCCTTCTTTGGCGGGGATGAGCCCAGGTACTTCCATTGTTTCGATTCTCGTTTGGCCTCTTGGATAAAATGATGGACCCATGTTTCAACCATAGTGACAAATATCTGAAGAAAGCTGGCAGGATCTTCCTCAAAAAGGTTAGGATTAGCACGCGATTATATGCGCCTGGCCCAGAGGTTTTAAAACTTTTTTCATGCTCAACTCAGCTGAGCATGAAAATTGTGGTGCCTATAGAAATAAAATACTAAGAAGTTGAGCGTTTTTCTTTCTCAGATAGCAGAGAATGTTATCTGTCCTGCTCACAAATTTTAAAATGCCAACAATTGTTGGCATTTTAAAATTTATGAGCAGGACAAATTTCATGCTCAAGTGAGTTGAGCATGAAAAAAGTTTTATAACCTCAGGGCCTGGTATGTTTCTGCTGTACTCTTTCCTGTGAAATGCCAGCTCTATTGGCTATATATCTTTCTGTGAATCGTCTGTCAGTCATATCAATATCACGGACTTTATTGACCATTTCTGGGGTTGCAACATTAACAGGACGGGGGTCATCCTCAAGACTCTGTCGCGCTTAAAATTACGCCATCCACCTTTGCACTGTACTGTAGCATTTGAAGGGGCATCTTTCCCCAGTGTTGCTACCATATCATTATGGATATCCTTAGGTGTTAAACCTTCTTTTATGCAATTATTTGATCACTGCTCTTTCACTTTGCAAAAGCTGCTTGTCTTGTTTACTTTAGAGTTCTACCTGGCAAAATGAGACCAGTCCTTGGGTACACGGTCCTATATAGTCAAAGAATAATAGGACTTAATAACATCCATGTGTACCTCCTCCAATACGAGGCTCGCAACATATCAATCAGCCCTCGCATTACGCAAACATGCCTATACAAATACATTGCCACCTTTATCGCCGAAAAAATGAAAATTTTAAGATGAAAAATTGTGATATTTTTCTTATTTCTGCTCAAGATATAGATTGTGGGCACTCGTTAGAACCACCTCACTGAGGCGGTTCTAACGAGTATCAACAATCTATATTTTAGAGCAGAAGTATATAAAGAAAATAAGTTTTATCCCTGTAAACCCTAGTTTTACTATATAAAATTGGGGTTCAAGGGGGTCAAAATTATATAGGCGTGTTTTCGTGATGGTTTTGGTTTGATTTGAGGTTTAACGTCCCCGTCAACACTGTAAAGGTCATCTTAGAGACGTTGCTTCCAATTTTGTGGGACTTTTAATCGACATTTAGATGACATGACATCTAAAGCTCTGTCGCCCAATGAAACCAATAGGGTTTATCAGCAGGGACGGTCCGACACTCACACCGCTTTGCCTGGGCAGGCTTAGATCCTTTAAGCGGTTTACCAGTATTTGTGTGTGGGTCGGATTCAGCTCTGCGTGGAAGCACCATGCAGCCCATATATTTCTTCAAGCCCCGATGGGCGGGGGCGGATTTTTTTTTACTTTTACCAGTGCTGTCAGTGCTATGATAGTTGTTGTCGTGGACACTGAGGTTGTTGCTAATTTGCTCCTGTTCAAATTTGACAAACGAAAAAGTCTAAGACCCGGTTCAAGACCAGTTTTTGCCCGCCTACACGGCCCCCGCCCATAGGGGCTTGAAGAAATATATGGGCTGCATGATGCTTCCACGCAGAGCTGAATCCGTCCCGCATACTAGTACCGGTAAACCGCTTAGAGGATCTAAGCCTGTCAAGGAACCGCGGTGCGAGGTGGACCGTCCATGCTAATAAACCATATTTGTTTCATAGGGCGACAGGGCTTGAGATGTCATTTCATCTTAATGTCGGGTAAAAGTCCCACAAAATTGGAAGCAACGTCTCCAAAATGACCTTTACAGTGTTGACGGGACGATACACCTCCAATCAAACAAATACACCCAAGAAACAATCGACCTATCACTGCTGGCAGTGCTTTGATCGTTGTTGTCGTGGAAAGCAAGGTTGTGAAGCAAATGCTAATTTACTCCTGTTACGCTTTGACAAGATTGCTTTTTCACAAATTAAAACTGAGATAGCAGCAGGTCTCCAGGGGTGAAATTTGAATTTTCGAGATTTTGTATCACTTGAAAATCGTGACAATTTCATTTTGCTGATGTGTTGATTACCACAGTCGGGTCATAAGCAGAAACTGTCAATGATGATAACCATTAACCGCTTAAGATGTCAAGAAAAAACAATCTTCTGAAATGTCGTATGTTTATGACGTCTGTTGCATATCCTTCTTCATGTTATTATTATAAGACATTTTGGAGACATTGCTTCCGATTTTGTGGGACTTTTACCCACCTACTACCAAAAACAATCAAAGGGGTTTAAAGGAGCAACACATTTTCTGGGCAGCCTTACATTACCAGTACACAAGTTCGGTTGCAACTGGGTGAAACACCATGTAGTCCTTTTTTTCTTTTGCGGTACGTAAAACATTGGAAAGCAGCCATGCCTAGGAAGTATTGTTGTCATGTAATAGTCACTACATCTATGCTTCGATTGGATATGAAAGTAAAAGCAGGCAACAAAAGGATATACGCAAAACATGTTTTTGTATTTTGCGAACATCAAATGTGCTGATCAGTCTGCGCCATAACGATAACAAACCCGTGCGACAGTGTGCAATTTTTCACATCTCCAAAATGGCTACTTTTCTGAAGAAAATCCGTGATATTTTTCTTATTTTTACTCAAAACATGGGTTGTGGGTGCTCGTTAGAACCGCCTCATTGAGGCGGTTCTAACGAGTACCCACAACCTATGTCTCGGAGCAGAAATAAGAAAAATAATGAATACCCCCTAAACCCCTCAGTGTTTTCTCCATATAAAGTGGGGTGTAAGGGGGTGTTCATTTCACGGACTTGTTAGCATGATGCGACGGCGTACACTGATCAGCACCTTTGTGTTTGATGCGTTGGTGGTGAAATGTCTTTAGCTTATAAAATATATGAGCCCCGCCAAGCGAATTTGTGTTTTCGAGCATTCCGTCATGACAAATTTTAACTGCGCATGCCCAGCCATTCAGAGGGGCCAGGGATATGGCTTTCTGTCTGAAGGTTCCTCTTGATTCACTGCTTGTATGAGCGAGCAGCGAAGGTTCTGGCGAGACTGCGCGGAAGCGCAGGCTCGCCTGAACCTTCGCTGCTCGCATAGGCGTTAAGTACCAAAAATCGCTTGACGGGATCCATATATAAGTGTTTAAAACCGTTGCTAATCTGTTGCAGACCGGTCTGTGACTTATCTGGTCACATACCCTTCTTAAGACGAGACCCAAATGATGTTTAATTAACTCCATCTCATTAAGACGGCAATGATGACGAACGTATGAACCTCGTCGCGAGGAAACCAGGCCCTGAGGTCAAAAAGCCTTATTTTCATGCTCAACTCACTTAAACATGAAATTTATCTTGCTCAAAAGTTTTAAAATGCCAACAAATGTTGGCATTTTAAAACTTATGAGCAGAATAAATGACATTCGTTGCTGATCTGAGCAGTAAAATAGCCTTGTTTGTTTGTTGTTTTTGTTTGTTTGTTTGTTTGTTTGTTTTGGTTTGAGGTTTAACGTCCCCATAATCACTATTTAGGCCATTTTGGAGACGTTGTTTCTAATTTTGTGGGACTTTTACCTGACATTGAGATGAAATTCCATATCGATCCCTGCAGCCCAATGAAACCAATGCATGGACGGGCCGACGTGGGCAGGCTTAGACTTAGGCGGTTTACCAGTACTCGTATGTGGTGGGTTTTAGCTCTGCGTGGAAGCATCATGCAGTCCAATCTATTTCTCCACGCCCCGATGGGCGGGGGCAGTCTGGTTTGTATTTGAATAGTTATGAGCATTATAAATTTCATACCCAGCTGAGTTGAGCATGAAACCTGTTTTTTAACCTCGAGGCCAGTCGTCGGTGTTTGCGGCCAAGGCCCAGTTGTTCAAAGCATCGTTACCTTAACGAGCTCGTTAGTGGTCAAATTGTTAACTGCTCTAGTAAGTACAATATCTGATACAGTGGTATATGTGCTGAAAAAATGTGAGCTGCATTTGCATCTGCAAATGCTGCTCACATTTTTATCAGCAAAATATTAGCATATTCGCCAGATCAAAATTTTAACGATACATTAAGTAACGGCGTCGTTAGTTTTGAACAACTGGCCCCAAGGTATGTACACACCTGTCGGATGGCAAGAGCCTTGAAATGTTAGATTCAGAAACTGTAGACAGTGTGTTATAAAAGAGGCGCACATTAAGGGAATATATAAATCGTCAGGGGGGGGGGGGGCAACTCCTCCAAAACTATTTTTGTCTTCCATGCCAATAGAGGTCAACTCTTAAAGGAATGAATTTGCTCCTAAGGAGCAAATTCTTTCCTTAAAGAGTAGACCACTTTCCAGTGGGACTGCGCCTATAGAAAAGCAAACAGGAAGTCCCGGAAGTTGTCTTCCTTTAACTAATGGCGGAAAATGAGCTAGATGTTCCCTTTCTCCTTAAGATGCCGATCAGATTCCGCGGATGTGCAAGCTGATCTGCACCTTTGTCATTCGCAAATTTTCTCAAAATACCTTATATAGCCTCTTTGTCCCAACCAATTATTTCCTATACTGTATATATGCACGCAAGCAGCTTCTTTTTTTTGTAAGAATAAATGCGTTTTATTAAACCATTAGGAAGAGAGACGATTCGAACACTGAACACTTCAAACACAACACGTGTGTAATTGCCCCCGCCCATCGGAGCATGGAGAAATACACTGCTCAAACAATTAAAGAGCAAACTTTTAAGCCTGCTTGGCAATTTTCAAACTCAAGGAAAGACACTTCTGTAGGTGATAAACAGAGGTACATTGACTGTATTACGGTATCGGGATAAAATTCTAGATCCTATTGTGAGGCCTTTCGCTTGGGCAATCTCTGATGCAGGATAATGCGCGCTCCCATACTGCTAGAGTGTGCTTTTGTTTGTTTGATTTGAGGTTTAACGTCCCCGTCAACACTGTAAAGGTCATTTTGGAGACGTTGCTTCCAATTTTGTGGGACTTTTACCCGACATTGAGATGAAATGACCTCTCAAGCCCTGTCGCCCAATGAAACCAATAGGGTTTATTAGCATGGACGGTCCACCTCGCACCGCGGTTTCTGGACAGGCTTAGATCCTCTAAGCGGTTTACCAGTACTAGTGTGGGGCCGGATTCAGCTCTGCGTGGAAGCATCATGCAGCCAATATATTTCTTCAAGCCCCTATGGGCGGGGCCGCTAGAGTGTTCATGGCTTACCTTCATCGTGGGACTATTGAAGTAATGGACTGGCCGGCACGTTCTCCTGACTTAAACCCAATACAACATGTGTGGGCCATTCTTTACAGACGTATCTCACAGGGCGATCATCTACCAATGACTATTCAAGATCTCACAAATATCCTTAGACATGAGTGGGGAAACACTAGCTTTACAAACTGTTCAAAATTTGGTTCGTAGAATGCCTCGGCGATGCCAGGAGTGTTGTGCTGCTCGAGGTGGTCATACACATTACTGACAGGAAAAAGTGACTGATTTGCGCATGTCTAAGACATTTGAAATAATCTGACGTAAAGATGGCGATTTCTCAAACATTTATGCTCGGCCCGCCCATCAGGACTTGAAGAAATAGATGGGCTGTTTGATGCTTCCACGCAGAGCTGAAACCGACCCGCACACGGGTACTGGTAAACCGCTTAGAGGATCTAAGCCTGCCCAGGCAAAGCCGTGCGAGTCGGGCCGTCTATGCTTATAAACCCTAATGGTTTCATTGGGCGACAGGGCTTGAGATGTCATTTCATCTCAACGTCGGGTAAAAGGCCCATAAAATTGGAAGCAACGTCTCCAAAATGACCTATACTGTGTTGACGGGGATCAAACAAACAATTATTTATGCAAATTCTTCCTTAACAGGTTACAGGCCGCAATTTGTGAACTGGTTGCCAATGTTTGCCGATAAAGTTATTCATCCCTCTGAATCGTTGTGTTTGCTCTTTTAATTGTTTTGAGCAGTGTAGATTGGGCTGCATGATGCTTCCACGACGAGTTGAAACTGACCGCACATGAGTACTAGTTAACTGCTAAGTTGGTCTAAGCCTGCCCAGGTAAAGTGCTGTGAGTCGAACCGTCCATGCATATAAACCCTTTTGCTTTCATTGGGCGGCAGGGATTCAGATGTCATTTCATCTCATTGTCGGGTAAAAGTCCCACAAAATTGGAAACAATGTCTCCAAAATGACCTAAATAATGTTGACGGGGACGTTAATCCTCAAATCAAACCAACAAACACGTGTGCAATCATCGTACCATAAGGCCTAAAAAGCTATGTTTCCGCTTACCCGATCGACCTTTTTTTTGTGCCGACCCTGGAATTTTTTTTGCCATCCAAAAAAAAAAAAAAAATAAATAAATAAATAAAATAAAAGATTTTCATACCCTTACCTACCAACCTTAACCCTTGTCCTGATGAATATTTAAATTTGTCACACCCACCACTGACTATCAGCCAATCAGATTACTTGATGCAAATTATTGCAACAAATTTGTAAACTGGATGGCAAACAATGAAGATCCTGATCAGATGGCTTCTTCAGAAGCCATCTGATCTGGATCTACATTGTTTCAAAGATAAGGCATATCCGGGCTTAGCAGGACAAGGGTTCATATTTTCTAGTATTGTTGATAAAAAAACAATAACACTGTCAAAATAGCTAAAGTAATACTTGAAACCCTGTTCTTTTGCTTCCTGGATACTTTTGCTCGTGACCCTTTGCTATTCATACTGTAATGAACGTTATAGAGGATCTTACATGAGTGCTCATGTATTATTGAATTTATTAAACGAGTTGAGGGAAAGGGATAAAAAGCGAGGCTTTGCCGAGCATTTTATCCGTTTTCTTCAACGAGTTTAATAAATTCAATAATACATCAGCACGAATGCAAGATTCTATTTATCATATGCCATTTAAAACGCATTTTATTCACGATTGTTTACAAAAATATCAATATTCCGCCATTAGTAAACGCGGTGTCGTTAAGGACGTCGTGCATGTAACGTTACGGGTCGTATCTAGCTAATTTGCATATTTAATCCACTAGTGGATTATCGAAAATATTACATGGCGTTATTTAAGAAATAATCTCCACGTACCGTGTGTTATCGTGATTAACACACGGTGTTGGAGGGCAGATTGCGAAATATTAATTCACGAATATATATAGATTATGCTCCAACGGCGATATACCTCACTTTCTTCCGCTATATCACCGATTGGAGCATATATATTATACCACAATTTTCCAACGGCGATACAAACTATATCGCCGACTTCAATCGGCAATATACCTCACTTTCTTTCGCTATATCACCGATTGGAGCATTATACATAGCATAAAACAATGTAAATACAATTTTTGACACAATATACATCAACAATACACCACAATATATACACTATATTTTATACCTCTATAAACAATAATGTTAATTTCCAAACACATCCTCTTTCAAATACATCTATATCTGAGATATGAAATGACATACTGGACTGATTCACGGATAAAGGTCATGACCTATACAGATAGGCTTGCGCAGGCCTTTTTATCAGTTATAGTGTGTGTGTATAGAAAATGAACTTATAACTATAGTCCTCAACAAAGATTACAAGAAAAATGAATCAATGTAAATCATGATTGGCGTGATTACTCAGCAGAACAACAACTAACACACTATAGACACGTCATACCACATATATTCTGCACCGCAGAACTAACACTCTATCCTATTCAATCTTGCAAACGACTTTATAATCACCAAAAGACACATTCATATTTTATCCTGAGTTATATGAGCAGACAGACAGATAAACCGACTATTACATGTCAATTTATCTTTACCTATCGCCACACTGATAGCGTAGTCATTTATTTACGTTCAATTTCTTGCTATTCAAGTACAAGCCGTGATAGCCGAGTGGTCTAGACGGTTTGGACTGTAAATGGTGGGGCATGAGTTCGAATCCCGGAAATGACATGATCTTTTTATGACGGAATATTGAGTAAAATGTTATACGCCGTCATCGGTTTAAATAAAAAGTGTTGCTAAGCGACAAAAAAGGTTGAAAAAAGAAAAAAATACAAAAAAATCCTGGTAACACTGTAATCGGTTTAATTAAGAAAGGTTGCTAAGCAACTCGATAAACAAGAACCGTCACCAGGCAGCATATCTGGGCATTCTAAAAATAAATTGTAGAAAACTCTTACTTTCGTTCGTTATATCGCCGATTGGAGCATAATCTATATATTATACCACAATTTTCCAACGGTGATACAAACTATATCGCCGACTTTCATCCTCAACACTCTATCATACTCAATCTTGCAATTTCCTGCTTAAAAGGTTTTATAGAGTTAAAATATCTCTGTTTTTCTCTAAAATTCTTTCCACCACACTTATCACAGATTTGATATTTTGCTGTAGTACCTTTACCACATTGCAAACATTTCACTACTTTACTTTTGTTATGTTTTATAATAAAATTATGAGCCTTGCAGTATATAGAATGCTTTACTGATTTGTTTTTACATGGTTTATTTGAACCTAACGGCAACATAGCACATATATTTTGCATCTTTGCTTTTTCTATATCCATTTTTATTATTATATTTAAAAAAATTTTTTTATAGTTTAAAAGAAAACAAAAAATGAGTTCTGTAGAGAGACTAATACAATTGCATAGTGAAGGAAGAATTAGTGATGAGGCTTTAGACAAGGGTCTTAAATCCTTAGATATTGAGAAACAGAAGAGTGATGCACCACAACAAACTTCTACGTTGGAAAATCTGCGTAAAAGACGTAGAAATAAAAAGAAAAGAAAACGACAGCAACAAAATGCTGTTAAAACAAGTGAAAAAATTAATAATGAAGATATAGATGATGATACTAAAGAAGAGAAAAGTGCTCTGAAATTAGTTGATAAACCATTATGCAATTACTTCAAAGCGTATGAAATAGATGCTCATAAATATAAAGACCCAAATATTTTGTTTAATGATAAAAAATCTGTCATTATAGATAAAATTAATGAAAACATTAAAGAATACAATGGTATTAAATTTTCAATTGGGTTATCTATAAAGTTTTTTAAAGATGAACTTAATGGTGAAAGAAAAGAAGTTATCGGTGCATCACACGGAGAACAATGTGCAGTTCTTAATGAAAATAATTTAGATGAAAACTATAACAAACAAACAACTTATATACAAACATGGATTGAAAAATTCACAAATACCGCAACAGGTTTAGAAATTGACCATTGTATCAAACTCTATGTTAACATAGCAAAATATGAACCACTCAAAGGTTCTTCATATATTCCTCTTCCAAAAGTAATAGCAAACAAACAAGCAATAATTAATATGAAAAACAATGATAATAGATGTTTAGAATGGGCATTAAAATCTGCCTTATATCCAGCAAAGAATAACTTGAATAATGTATATAGTTATAAAAAATGTCCTAATCTGAATATGGAAGGAATTGACTTTCCCACACCAATCTCACAAATACCAAAAGTTGAGAAACAAAACAATATAGCAATCAATGTTTATGGATATACAATCACAAAAAAGACAGAGAAACTTACTGTATTTCCATATCATATTTCAAATCAATCAAATGATAAAGAAAGAATTAACCTGCTTTTGATAACAGAAGTTGAAGAGGAAATTGATGAAAATTATAATCCAGATGAAAAACCACAAAAGGAAACAAAATATCACTACTGTTGGATTAAAAGTCTAAATAGATTACTTCGTAATCAGAATAACAAACACGGAGCTACTTACTTTTGTGAAAGATGTCTTCACGGTTTTTCAAGAGAAGACCTACTAATCAAACACAAAGAAGACTGTGAAGGCATAAATAAATCTCCAATGCGAATAGAAATGCCATTAAAAGGTCTTATCAAATTTAAAAATCATCAAAATCAAATGCCTGTTCCATTTGTTATCTATGCCGACTTTGAAAGCATAATCAAACCTAAAACAGAACAAAAAGGAGACAAATCAGAAATAACAAGCGAACACGAAGCGTGTGGATTCGGTTATCAAGTTGTCAGATATGATGGTAAAGCTAAAAAACCTGTTATCTACAGAGGTAAAGATGTTGTTGAAGTATTTTTGAATCACTTAAAATGTGAGGTTAGCAATATCAATAACATCTTTGCTCACCCCAAACCATTAACAGAGCAAAACACTGAAGACTATGAAAATGCCACCAAATGTTGGATATGCGAACAAGAAATAGGAAATAACAAAAACAACCCAAAAGTAAAAGACCACTGTCATTTCACAGGAGAATATAGAGGACCAGCACATAAATCTTGTAATCTCAAACTTGCAATCAAACCAAATAAAACCAAAATTCCAGTTGTCTTCCACAACTTAAAAGGTTATGATAGTCATCTAATAATGCAGAAAATACACAAAGCAAGTGGAAACATTACTTGTATTGCAAATAATTCAGAGAAATTCATCTCATTCAACATTGGACAGCTAAAATTCTTAGACAGTTTTCAATTTATGGCTTCCTCTCTTGAAAAGTTAGTAGATGGAGCAATTGGTGTAGGAGAATGTGAAAAATGTAAAGATACAGAAGAAATAAACATCAATGAAAATTGGTTATTAACAGCAAAATGTAAAAAATGCCACAATACAAGATATAAAGAACTCAACAAATCAGACTTACCATTAACTGTAAAACATACAACTAACTCACATCTTCTTGCTCGTAAAGGTATCTATCCATACGAATATATTGACAGTCAAGAAAGATTCAATGAAACTGAACTACCACCAATAGACAAATTCTACAGTTCTCTAACAGATAAAAGTATCAAACAAAAATACTATGAACACGCTCAAAAAGTATGGAAACAATTTAACTGTAAAACACTTGGTGATTATCATGATTTATATCTCAAAACAGATGTTCTCTTACTTGCAGATGTTTTTCAAAAGTTTAGAGAAACCTGTATGAATAACTATAAACTTGACCCTCTACATTACTACACTGCACCTGGTCTATCTTGGGATGCTCTTCTAAAATACACAAAAATAGAATTACAACTTCTATCAGATTTGGATATGCATCTTTTCATTGAAAAAGGAATGAGAGGTGGAATAAGTATGGTTTCTAAAAGACACGCAAAAGCAAACAATAAATATGTCGCAGATTATAATCCAGATGAAGAAGACAATTACATAATGTATTTAGATGCAAATAATTTATATGGTCATTCAATGAGCCAACCACTTCCATATGGTGGTTTCAAATGGATAACTAATAAAGATTTAATAGATGGAGAACTTCAACCACTAAAAAAAGGTAGAGGAAGAATATATGAAGTAGATTTAGAATATCCAAAACATTTACATAAACTACATAATGACTATCCACTTGCACCTGAAAAATTAGCAATTAAAAAAGAATGGTTATCCGACTATCAAAATGAACTAATTGAAAATAGTATGTTAAAAACAGAAAAACTTGTCCCCAATCTAATGGATAAGAAGAAATATGTAGTACATTACAAGAACTTGAGACTATACAAACAACTTGGTATGAAAATAACAAAAATACACAGAATATTAGAATTTGATGAGAAACCTTGGATGGAACCTTACATACGTCTGAATACAGAATTACGTAAAAAAGCAAAGACTCCATTTGAAAAAGATTTCTTTAAACTTATGAACAACTCAGTATTTGGCAAAACAATGGAAAACATACGTAAAAGAGTTGATATTAAATTAGTCAAAACAGATGGCAGTGAAAATGAAAAAATCCGCAAGATAATAGCCAAACCAAACTTCAATCGTAGAGTAAAATTCTCTGATGAGTTATCTGCCATTCAAGTGAATAAAACAAGATTAACTCTAAATAAACCAATATATGTTGGCTTTTGTGTTTTAGATTTATCAAAACATCTTATGTATGATTGGTATTATAATACATTGAAAAAGAAGTATGGTGATAACTGCACCTTGTTATACACCGACACCGACAGTTTATTAGTAGATATCAAAACCAAAGATGCTTACAAAGATATGTCTGAAATGAAAGATGAATACGATTTCTCTGATTATCCAAAAGAACACCCACTATACGATGAAACAAACAAGAAGGTCATAGGTAAGATGAAGGATGAATGTGATGGTGTTTCAATATCAGAATATATTGGTCTTCGTCCTAAATTATATTCAGTATTAAGAGCAGATGAACAAGTCATCAAAAAAGCGAAAGGAACAAAAAAATATGTAATCAAAAAACAAATCAATTTTGAAAACTACAGAGATGCATTATTCAACAAAAAGAAATACACACACTCAATGAACATGCTACGCTCAATGCATCACAACATATATGGATTAAAAGTAAATAAGACTACACTTTCTCCTTTAGACACAAAAAGATACATAGCACCAGATGGAATCACGACATACGCGTATGGGTATCAGCCGGAACAATAAGTAATTCCTCTTTGACAAACCCTCTTTTAGGTGCAGGAGATTTCAAATAATAAACTCTTATGCCTTGCGTTATAATGTGATAATCAATTTTATGTATATCAACAGACCATACTGGGTCAGTAGCCCTTCTCTTTCCACCACCTTCTAATTCTCCAGGTTGATACAAATATCTAACATTTGCATAAGGACAAATTTCAGCATCAACTTTTCTTGTTATAATTGGAGGAGGTTTTTTCGTCTCCTTATTTAATGCTTTAATAACATCAGATAATCTCTTAACCCATTCTCTGTTTCTTTTTTTAGTATCAATCTCTTTAGCATACTGATAACCAAACAATCTTTCTGCTAAGGTTCTATTAAATCTTTCTACTATTCCTTGGTCTCTGTGTATTTCTTTTCTACCTCTTCTTATTTTGGTATTATGCTTTACCATCAAAGTTGAAACGGAACTCATAAATTCTCTACCAGGATCAACTTGCAATAGTTTAGGATACTTCAAATGTCTTTTATAAATCTTCTCAAAAGCATTTGCAACTTCTTTACTATCTTTCGACGTCAAAGGTTCGGCTTCTTTATATCTTGTTCCAACATCAACCACTGTCAATGCATACTTGTATGTCTTCCTACCAATAGTATCGTGAGGTAAAAACAACAAATCAGCCTGATGAACTTCATTCTCTGCAGACACATCAAATTTTGGTCTTATTATTCTCTTAGGTGCAGGTAAATATATTTGCCAAATTGCTTGTTTCTTTAAGAACTCTAATGCTTGTTTCTGACTAACCTTTGCTTCTTTTGCTAACTTACCAACAGCTGAGTGTCCTTTCCAGAAACCTTTTGGACTATAGTATATCTTCTCCATTTATTTTTATTTAAGAAAAAATATTTATATATAAAAAGATGTCAAAGAACGCACAAACGCAAAATATAGCACAATTGCTTGATGATGACTATTCACCTACAAAAGAAGAGTTTGAAGAGCTGTTAAAGGAACAAAGTCAATTTGACACAAAGAAATGGACTGATTTAGAAATCAACAACATTTATACAATCACTGACTACAGAGAAATTAACACAGAAAATGGTGTGAGTGTAATTTTAACTCTCAAAGACAATGGTGAAGTATGGAGTCCTGCACATCTCACAAAGAAGATAGAAGGTAAAGAACCACCATTTTATGTAAGACCACTTGGTTTGAAACCATGTAAGAATAATAAAAAAAATAAATATCATGCTTATGATTTAGTTTTTCCAAAGAAAGATTATGTCAAAAAATATTTTTTTTTTTTACCTACATCAACTTCCAAGCAACAAATCCTGTCAATGCCATACCACCAACAACAAATGCAATCTCTCTATTTTTCTGGTCTTCTGATGGAGTGTAAAAATCACTTAATGTAGGTTTTGGTGGTAATGGTGTGGATAAATTATCTGGCAATTGTTTTCCTGTAATATAGTAATACTGTCTCATAGCAGTATCAGCATCACTGAACTCATTCAAAGCATGATGTTCCTTTTTTAACTGTTCATTAATAAAATCCAATCTTTCTGTTCTCTTCTCATTCCACGCAGTTGTTGCTGATTCTAATTGTTCCATCGCCTTATCATGTCTTTTTCTCTCTTCATCACTATTACTACCCATATGTGAAAATAAATAATTACTACCTGAAAAGGCCAAGGCGTTTGTAATTGCTCCTCCAACCATTAATGCTACTGCACTTGCCATTTTTATATAATGGAAAAAAAAATATTAAAATTACTTCATAATATCTGCAGGAATAATACCTTGCTTAACAAGCATATCCTTTGTTGCCATTGCAAGTAATATATCAATTGACAACATACCAATATCTGTCATATTAAAATCTACTTTTGGTGGTGGTCTTTTCAATAGTTTTCTACCTAATTCTGAATATCCAACAGTTAATACAGTTTCCACTCCAGCATGATATAACATGTTTGCAATTTGTTTTCCGTCTATTGAGGTTGTCATTTTTTTTTTAATGAGAATATTATTTTTTAAAATTAATTAAAATTCAAATGGGTCAATTTCTTTTTGTTGTATAATAGGTTGTTGCATCATAGGTTGTTGTGGTACAACTTGTTTAGACTTGTACATATACAATCCTATTCCAACAACTCCAACTGTTATGCATAATGGTATATAATTTTTGTATATATTTATATTCTGTGAATTTGGAGAGCCGACTTCATCATCTTTTGTTATAGATTTTAATTCCATGTTTTCTTTCTTTATAGTTTCAGTCTCCTTTCTTCTTAATTCTGCATTTCTTTTTCTTGCTTCTGCACCTTTCTTACCAGCAGATACTCGTCTTGGGTCTTTTGTTTTAACTTCAGTATCACTCATTTTTTTCTAAGGGGATATTTTCTTTTTTATTAAAATCAATATGTCTTGCTGTTGTTAGCATTGCAGTTAATGGAGCAAGATACATTCCATATCTATAATACAATTCACAACACGAACTTGTCAAAGCGTGATTGATAAAAGGGTCTTCCTCTAAGTCTTGTATCAGTTTAGGTGGATTAACAACATTGAAATACTTTGATACACCCATCACATATAAGCTAATAAAAGAATTACCTAATGTCTTAGTCATACTTGCTCCCAATCTTGCTTCATATCTGCAGTAAAGTTTGTTTATTTGTTCTGCTGTCATTGTATCAATGTCTGATAGTTGTAAGTCTTTACCAAGATACTGCTTACTACCACCACCAGCAACAATGGCTGATAATCGCTCACGTTTTGTTTCTTGTTCATTATTTTCTACATAAGTGCTTTCACATTCAATGTCTTGTAATAATTCTTCAGCATTCATTTTTATTTTATGTAATTTATTTTTTATTTTTAAAAAATAAAACATCGCATATCCGACTATTGATAAGATTGCAGTGTTTGTTATGATTATTGATAAGATTGCAGTGATTGATAATATTTCTAACAGCATTGTTTTTTAGTATTGCTATTTTACTTAAAACATTGCATAAGCATTACTTAAGATTTGCTACAGCATTGAATAAGCATTACTTAATCATTGCTAAAAAAAATAATCAATCAACCAACCAATAACCAGTAGGCTGGTCAGTCTTCAAAATTAACTTACGATGCTTCTTTTTTTTCAGTTCTTCTTTTATTCTCTGTCGTTCTTCCAAAGTAGGAATAACATCATTCTCTCTTAAACAATTTTCAAAACTATCTCTATCTTTTGTGTAGAACATGCATAGCCATTTTGTTTGTTCTCTTAAATCTTTTAACACAGAATTATATCTCTGCGAAATAACCCACACTGATTGTTCTGCATGCCTACCAGAAAATGCTAATTCTGATAACATATCTTTTTTCTTTGTTAGTTCTTTCGTTGCACTGCAATCATCAATAATGTAGAGAGTAGAATGACCAGCATATTTATTAAAGAACATTCTTAATAGTTCTTGTAGTTTTTCTTCTCCATTAACAATAGGATTAACAATTGTTATATTTTTTGTTTTAGGCTTTCTAACATCACCAATCCACTCACGATTTTTATAAGCCTTGTTCCATTGAATGGTTGGGCAAAGTATAACAATATGTTTAAATACTTGACGATATTCCTCTTCCAAAAGGTCAAGGACAAACTCTGTTTTCCCGCATCCAGTTTGACCACATATAATAGCACAATGAGGATATTTTGGTAGTTCCATTTTTATTTGTAAAAAAAATATTAATAACTGACTTCTTTAAATCTACCATCTTCAAAGTTGATTTGTGCATCTTGTATAACAAACAAATAAAGATTGATTGGTTCATCTGCTCCTGCTTCTTTCGTTATTTGTATTGTGATACCTTCTGATGCATTTTCAATTCTTCTTCCAGAACCATGAAGTGTATTATCATCAGTTGAACGTAAATCCAACCATAAAGCATACCTGTTCGTTAGATATTTCTCTATTGTTGTATCAGTAAAATATAAATCTTTAACAACCATACTTGTTTCTTTGTTTCTTTTTGAATTCAAAGCAAAGAATTTATTTATTTCGTCCCAGTGTTGGTGGGACTTCATTCCTTGACTATACAATTGATTCGGAATCCCTTCTATTGTCATTTCCACTTTTGTAATTTCTGGATTATAATATTCTTCTGTGCTGGCCCTTTCAGGATCTTCGAATAGCATAAGAATTCCTTTCATACTTCTTGCAGGAACATTTAGATTGATATTCCATAGTGTATCAGATTTGTTTTTAGGTATTTTTCTGTGTCTTAGTATTCTGTCATACAAAATAACCATTTTACCATCAACTTGCTGTCTTATTTGTCTTGCTAATTCAGAATCAGAAACAATATCAAATTCCAAACAAATATTTTTGATTGTATAAGATGAAGTTGCATCGCCTGATTTAATTACTTTATTATAATCATTGAATGTAAGTTCATATTCAAGTCTATCTCCTAATCCAGCTTGATAAAAAGGCATATGGGTTTCCAATAATTCAAAATCAAGTGGGATGCAAAACCTGTTTCCATATGCTTTTGCGATGGCTTGATCTTCTTTATCTGCTGTTGCGTTTCCTGCACCCACTCTATGTTTCAACATGTTCTCTTTGCCAACGCCTTGATATACCATATTTACACGTTCTGTAATAGTCTTCCATAAATCAATATAACAATGATAGATGTCACTATCGTCAATGGACATAACTTCATTTCCACTTATTCTAATTGTTGTTTTCTTAATTATTGCTCTTCCTATGTTTTGAAATATAGTTGCATTTGCATCTTTAGAGGTTAGTTCAATTTCAAATGCTAATCTGACTGTTCCGGGAACAATAACATCATTACCACTTAGATTAGGAAATCTCACTAACAATTGTTGATTTTGGTCAATAGTTGAAGGGTTATTTGTTATTACTACACTTTGGCGAATGCCTTTTACACCACGTGGTTCTCTTATTTTTCTGTAAGGGTTTAGTTTATCTCCGTAAGCTGACATGTTTTTATTAAAAGATAAAAAATATTTTTAAATAATAAATAAATAATGGCTGAATATGAAAATCCTGAGTATGACAGGGAGGATTATGATGAAGAAGCAGAAACATCTTTTACAGATGAAGAGCAGTTTCAGAGAACATTAAATAGTCAGTTTGCTGGTTTGAATGATTTAACCGGTGATGATTGGAAAACTCTGCGTAATAGCATAGGTAAAAAAATGATAGATAGATTTTACGAAAGGAATGAAGAACCTAAACGTAAAATCAAAGGTTTGTCTCTCAAGAAAGATGATATAGGGAGACCAATGTTATATGTTAAAGATGAAGGTGGAAAGGATATTGCATTAACATATTATCGTTCCAATGCACCAGATGAAATAGCAACATTTTTATCATTTAATACTTTGCAAAGGAAATATGGTGTTGATTTTGTTAGGAATGTATTAGGTGTAGATGATTTTAAACCATCTGCTACAAGACTTAAAGAAGGTAGAGCTGAGCTTACAACTTTAATAGAAAACCAGTTGAGAGAGACACAATCTGATTTATTATCAGAAAAATTCAAGAATCTTGATAATGATGTATCATCACAACAAGAAGCACAAGAACTATTAGAAACTGCAAATAATGCAGAAACATCTGTGAAAACATTAGAGACATCATTCATTGAAAGTGTTAGTAGTGAAGCAGGAACACAAACAGATTGGACAAAAAGAGAGATTGATGGAATAGCAAATGCAATGACAACAGTCAAAGAAGAGATAGCAAATGAATTGGCAAAACTGAATGAAACAAATAAAGACTTAGCAAAAGAAAATACAAAATTAGAACAAGCCAAAGCAGACAATGATGAATTTCAAATAGAAAGGATAAGTAGTCGAATCAAAGAGTTAGAAAGTGAGAGAAGTGCAAGATTGGAAGTTATTAATGTTAATAAAGATAAACTACGTAGTCAGGTAAATAGAATCAAAGAGACTATAAACAAAGTATTAAAAGAAGACACTACATTGGGTGAAAGAATTAGAACATTATTCAGAGAACAAGGCATTACAATTGTTAGTATTTTAACCGCTTTTGGAATGATTATTGGAGTTATTGTTGAGGCTGTTATTCCTGGTGGTACTACTTCAACCCCTCCTTCTCCACCAAAAGGTGGTGTTAAAGATTGGGTTAAGAAACAATTATCAAATCTTGGTAAATTACTTTCTACCCTTGCAGGAAAAGTAGCTACTGCGTTACCAGGTGTTATTGGTTCTATTGTGTCTTGGTTGTTGTCTTCTGCGGGTAAAGTTGTTAATTGGTTTGGAGAACATCTATGGACATTAGTTGTATTGGTTGCTGGATTGTTATATGCATCTGCCAGAGAGTTTATAAGAAAAAAAAGAACTTAATAAAGTTCATACATAATTAATAGTCCAATTGCAATACTACCAACTATTAATGCTGTTTTGTTGTCTTCGTGTTGTATTGCTTCTTTTTTTTCAACGGGTTCTGGTAGAGATTTGATTTTTGGTTCTGGTAGAGATTTCTTTGTTTCCTGATGTTTTGGTTCTGGTAGAGATTTCTTTGTTTCCTGATGTTTTGGTTCTGGTAGAGATTTCTTTGTTGGTGTGCCTTGTATAGTTGCAGGTTGTGTAGTAGGTGCAACAGGTTTAACATTTACATCACTATTGAAACCAAGTGTTTGATTTTCTGTTGCAATTACAATTTTATTATTATATCCAGCGATAGTGCCAATTTGTAAAATCATATTACTGGGAGACATATATAATCCAATACCATAAACAAAATCTACTTTACTTCTTGCATATTTGAGTGTGTTTTGATATCTTTGTATTTGACCTGGTAAATCAACTGGACTATTAATAGCGTCTTCAATGTTAGCAAGAAATTGTTTCTGAGCATCAAATCCTGTGCCTATTTTTAGTATTTCTACACGTGTTTGAGATTGTGCTCCTAATAGAGCCCATACAAACATTCTAATACTTTCGTTAATTCGTTCAATACCTGTTTTTGTTAATCCTTTTGATTTGTCTAATATAAACATTGTCCAGGCGTCACTTATATCTACTGTATGTGCTATTTTATCATTTGGATTAAAGAATGGTCCATCACTTCTATGATCTTGTCTATATTTTCCACTTGGTTTAAAATATTGTGTGTAACTCCCTAGACCACTGCATTTAGAACTACTTTCTAATTTTTGACGCCAATCTGTATTAGGTGAAACATTGAATTCATTGCATAACTTTTGATAGGTTGCTTTGTCGTATGGGTTTTTGTAATAACAAAATGATGCATCTGTTGGTAAAGGTGTTTTAAGTTCTTTCAAAATACGAGCAATACAATAATAAACATGAAATGTATATACTGTTTTAGTTAGTCCTGAAGTGTTTTGCAAATGGTCTTGATAACTTACTCCACATCCTGCAGTGGCACACCAGACAGCAAAATTTAATTGACATTGCCACCAGTCAAATGATGAATGAAGCCATGTATTCCACGGTTCATTGGTGTGTAATGTTGGATTTTGATAGTTTTGAAATAAGTCGGGAAACGTTACTGGAAAATGGTCGTCTTTGTTAACATAAATCGTTTGTTTTATAAGTTCAATATTCTTTTCGGTATATTTAGTATTGGGGTTATATGATGCATTGGAATTGTACTTGAATTCTTTAGGTATCATTTTTATTATTGATTATATATAAAAAAATAAAAATGTATCATACAATTTCGAATATTGACAAGACAATAAACTTGCAACAATACATTGATAACAGAGATGGGAATAAACGTATTGGTTTGAAATCTATAACATATGGTGTTGGATGGTATAATGTTGTTGATGAATATTTGCAGAAGACTAAAGAGAGACCTCATAAGATTATAGATGGTTATTATAGTTTCCAACAAATAGCAGATTTATTTCAAAGTAATAATATTACATTATCTGTAAATGAAACAAATGGAATTGCTTCTTTAATTACACCGGATGAATTGAAGATAAGCAAGGGCTTAAAACAAATGTTGGGGTTTGGAAATAAGCGAAAGTTTGCTGTTAATGAAACTCATTATGGTGAGAGAGCTGTAGATTTTGCTGTTTATAAATCATTGTATGTTCATTTGGAACAGATTAATACTTCAAATAATCATTTAGATGGTATGCCGAGTACTGTGTTGGCTGTTGTTCCAGTGGAAAATAAAGAGTTTGGAGAGATAACAACAGTGAGATTTGAGCATCCAGAATATAAGTGTTTGGTGAATGATGCTATAGCAGAATTGAAATTAGAAATCAGGGATGAAAATAACAACAAGGTAATTAATCATCTACCAATTAATTGCGTTTTGGAAATTATATAATTATAATAAAAAAAATGAGTATATTTGGTGCTAAGAGAAAACACGTAGATGCATTTGGGCTGAAACAAGAAATATTTAATATGAGAAGTCAAGCATTTACACAAATAAATACATTGAATGATAGACATACAGGACTTCAAGATAGATTTCGGGATATGTATGTCAATCATCGATTATTATATAATAAGGTTGATAATATGCCAGACAGAAAATTGATAAGCATTTGTGCGGAGAGTAAAGGTTCCTTACAGAAGAATGAAGTGTTTGGCTTTGGAAATGGTGGTAGAGAAGTAGGTGTTGGATATGTGATGAACTTTCCTGGCCAGATAATAGGTGTTGGACTGTCGAGTAAAAGAACAAAAGGCGATGTGTCTGTGGCGATTGCAATAAATGGAAATCCACAAGCAGGATATGGTATATCATTGAATAATATTTTAAGGAAACACGATAACTTTGCTACACCGTTAAAGGTTAAGGCTGGTGATGCAATTGATTTTGTTTGCCAGACTAATAATGCTACATGTGTTAATACTGTGGCTTCGATGATAATTGAATTATTTATTGAATAAAAAAAAAATATATGTTATCAAGAAAAAAATGAAACAACCTACTGCACCATTATATCCTGAATTGCCTGTTGAAGATGGGCAGAACTATAGATTACAGAAGATATCTGAGATAGAGAAGACGTTAATTAATGAGAGAGATGTGAGAAAAGCATTGTATAAAAAGTATAAACGAGGTATAAATATTACCGACGGTGTTGATACTGGTTTGATATCAACAAGTGTTATTTTGGCAGGTGTTGGATTGGCTGTTCCAATTATGTTGCCTTTAGAGATTGGTGCTGTTGTGTGTGGGAGTTTGGGTGTGTGTGTTAAACTTGTTAGACGTAGATTACATGCAAAAACACAAAAACATTATGAGATTAAAACTATTGCAGATTCAAAACTGAATAGTATAAAGGATTTGATTTCTAAGGCTTTGACAGACGGACAGATATCTGAGAATGAATTTAAATTGATTTTAGATGAATTAGACAAATATAATAAACTGAAAGATAGCATACACTCAAAACAAACAGGATTAAGTGAAACGGAAAGAAAAAAACTTATTGAGGAAGGTAAGGTACAGGCTTTAGCCGAGGTAAAAAAAAAACTAGGAAATGTTTGATTTTATTGAATAAAATTACAATAGTAAATAATGACCCACCACCTATTTATAGGAGCACAAACTAAATATGCAGATTTCTTCATTCTAATTCTTTGCAAATTTCTTTTACTGACTGTTAAAAGCTACGCATTACGGTGATTCACGGTCCTTTCTGTGCTTTGATTATTCCCGTAACGACTTTCAGGCCTTTCTGTACTTTGATTATATCCGTAACGACTTTCAGGCCTTTCTGTACTTTGATTATATCCGTAACGACTTTCGGACTATAAGGGTGCGCAGTCTGGTCAGGGTCTTCCCTATTCATAAATGCTAAAAGATACCTTTATCTCAATGGTGAAAGTGTCTAAGAATCTGACAATGACGAACGTCGTTTTAGAGGCATTAAGTGTTATTCAAAAAAAGATAAAAGACACATAATTTTGTTCAATAAAATAGTAATAAAAAACGATCCACCGCCTTTGTATCAAAGATGAATACATGGGTGAATATTTTTTTGTCCACCTCTCTACTGGACTATCAGTGTAAACATCAGAGGAAAGTTTTTATCTTATCACCGATGACGTATATGACACGCGTGTCACATAATAATTTAACCTATCACCGGTTTACAGTTTTTCATCAGGTTTGAGAAATCTACCATACAACTGGATTACAAAATGGCTCATTCAATTAAATCAGTTTCAAAATTTTCTGAGGATGCCATTAATGTTGCTTTAAATTCCATCCCCCCTCAGGAAAAAGCAGCTTTTGAAAAGGGGTTGGAAGTGCTTAAGGCGGCTTTAGGAAAAAAAAACAGAGAAAACTACGCCCAGGGAAACCGAAGGTTTGTGATATTTTTCTTATCTCGACTTTCAACGAATACCCACAATCTATGTTTTGAGCAGAAATAAGAAAAATAATGTATACATCTGCAAGTCCATCTTTTCCCTATATAAAGTGATGGTAATTGGGGTATCATTGTCCAATGTTGGTGTCTGTCCATCCATTCATTTTCATGTTGGTTGTATCGCCGTTGGAAAATTGTGGTATATTATATATATGTAAAGTGCTTCAATCGGTGATATAGCGAAAGAAAGTGAGGTATATTGCCGATTGAAGTCGGCGATATAGTTTGTATCGCCGTTGGAAAATTGTGGTATAATATATATGCTCCAATCGGTGATATAGCGGAAGAAAGTGAGGTATATCGCCGTTGGAGCATAATCTATATATATCACGACGGCGAAGCCGGAGTGAATTAATATTCGCATCTGCCCGACAACACCGTGTGTTAATCACGATAACACACCGGGTGCGTGGAAATTATTTCGATTCTAACATGATGCTAAACTGAAATACAGTAGTAACAAAGCGTTATCTTGGGGACTATTTTGCAGCGGATGTCGACAGAAGGAAATGTTTACATGCAACGTCACGATGACGCCAAATTGCACGCACCACGTTGACGACGTGAATTATCGCATATTTGCAAACGCTGACGTTTCCACTGGGTTCAATGGGAAAAACGTTAACGTCATGTTAGAATACACTCTCAGACGCGACGGCATATGATAAAAAAAAATACATTCATTTGAAGTAAATGGCAACAACGTAAGTTTTAAAGTTTGGATACATCAAAGATAACTATCAAACATGTCGTACTTTCCTAATGAAGCAAGTCTAGATGTTTGTGTTAATTTTACAAGGCCACAGTAAATCTGGAAGGACCACACGCTAAAATGGCGTCTTTTATAACTGTACATGTAACTAGCTTTTCTTCAGATGAAAATTTTATAACGTCCCATTACGAAAACACGCCTATACTAATACATTGTAAATTTAAACCACCAAAAAATAACAAATTTCAGATGAAGAATTTCGATATTTTTCTTATTTCTGCTCAAAACATAGATTGTGGGTACTCGTCAGAACCGCCTCGACGAGGCGGTTCTTACGAGTACCCACAATATACGTTTTTGAACAGAAATAAGAGAGGCGGTTCTTACGAGTACCCACAATCTATGTTTTTGAGCAGAAATAAGAAAAATAATGTATACCCCTGCAAACCAGTTTTATTATATAAAAGTGGGGTGTAAGCGGGTCAAGTTTATATAGGCGTGTTTATGTGATGTTCCTGATTTCTGCTTCAAACATAGTCGACGGTGCTTGATAGAACCGATTCATCGAGGCGGTTCTAACGAGTATGCACAATCTATGTTTCAGCCCCCGCCCACTGGGGCTTGCAGAAATAAATGGGCTGAATGATGCTTCCACGCAGAGCTAAATCTGACCACACAAGAATACTGGTAAACTGCTTAGAGGATCTAAGCCTGCCCAGGCAAAGAGGTGCGAGTCGGACCGTCCATGCTTATAAACCCTATTGGTTTCATTGGGCGACATAGCTTGAGATGTCATTTCATCGCAATGTCAGGTAAAAGTCTCACAAAATTGGAAGCAACGTCTCCAAAATGACCTTTATAGTGTTGACGGGGACGTTAAACATCAAATCAAACAAAACAATCTATGTTTCTGAGCAAAAATAAGGGTAAATTGGATACCTTTGTAAAACTTACCTTTCCTCAGGTTAAGTGGGGTTTACCAGGCATGTCATTGCATGGCTTTGACACGTTATGGTCTCAACTTTGTGATCTTATATGGATACAAACCCATCTTTGTTTGTTTGATTTGATGTTTAACGTCCCCGTCAACACTATAAAGGTCAACGCTTTAACGGTTGTGCAAAATATACGATAACTGATCACTTGTCCAATTCTTGAGATGTTCGCGAGTATGTTTCATTTTCACGTGAAACAGCAAACCCGCCTCTCTCTCTCTCTCTCTCTCTCTCTCTCTCTCTCTCTCTCTCTCTCTCTCTCTCTCTCTCTCTGAAAGCAAATAAACAAAACAGTAATTATCGTCTGCTCTAATTTTGCCTGGTACTTTACGGGTTAATGGGATGCATCATAAACTGGTCACCTGCCCATTTTTGTCATTTTCGCAACGATTTTTCATTTTCACATGAAATACCTGATTTTCTCTGTTTAAAAACAAACTGAACAAATATGGAAATGTTGTCTGTTTCAATATTTTTTTGCGCTTTTGGGGATTGATGAAGCATCATTAAACCTACAAGTAGTAGAAATGCATCATTAACAGAGCATTTTCCGACGTCTTTCACACCGATTTTATCTAAACTTGCATGTCTTAAAAACATTAGACGTTTGAACGGCGTCTTTATCTGCACTAATGATTACGAAAACACACCCGTGCGTCACTGCAACTTGGTGCATTTTTTCACATCTCCAAAATAGCTACTTTTCTAATGAAAATTTGTGATATTTGTCTTATTCATACTGCATAAATCGGTTGAGGGTGCTCGTTAGAACCGCTTCATTAAGGCGGTTCTAACGAGTACTCACAACCTATGTCTTGGAGCAGAAATAGAAAAATAGTGTACATCCCCGTACACCCCAGTTTTCTCTATATAAAGTGGGGTTCGGGTGATGTTTATTTCACGGACTTGTTCACGTTATGAAAACTTACTTAGAGTCGAATGACTCGATATAAACTAAGCATCACGAAAACACTCCTATATAATTTTGACCCCCTTGAATCCCACTTTTGTATAGTAAAACTGGGGTTTCCGGGGTATACCTTATTTTTCTTATTTCTGCTCTAAAATATAGATTGTGGGTACTCGTTAGAACCGCCTCGATAAGGCGGTTCTAACGAGTGCCCATAATCTATATTTTGAGCAGAAATAAGAAAAATATCACAATTTTTCATCATAAAATTTTCATTTTTTCGGTGATAAAGGTGGGAATGTATTTGTATAGGCGTGTTTGCGTAATTGAATGGCACAAGAAGGTGAGAAAATCAAAGCAATCACAGCACTAGCGGGGTCGATTGTCAGAAAATAAGAAAAGATATGTCACAGAGTGCCATATCAAGTGACTCGATTGTGATTGCATTGCACTATTTTGGAAAGGAACAGGTAATGGAAACTTATTTATGAACCGTTTAGTTATAAACTAGAATTATTTGACCGTGTCGAAATGAACACTGAATTTGCAGTATCAAATTCAACAAAGCCGGTTGTCTTGTCAGTTTGATCCTGTTTGTGGAAAACTGTTTTGAATTTGACAGTATAACAGAGTTGAATTCGAGAATGCTGATCAATGGGCACAGCCTTATTGATATTACAAACCGACAAACACAATCAGCAAAGAGACTGGTATTCTTTATATTTAGCACCCTGTTTTTTCAAGATCAAGAACAACACGAGTCCATTAATGCCGTGTGTGTTTATACAGTATTATTATTATATTTATTGTTACTGTTTTTATTATTATTATTGATGAATTTTCAGCAAGTGTTTATTGATTTTTTCAAACACATATATTACAATAATTAATAATAATAATAATAATAATAATAATTAATAATAATAATAATAATCAAAATTATAATACCTGTTGTAGAAGTAGCAGTTGAAGTAATAGTGGAAATAGTAGTAAGTATAAATATTATAATCATCGTTTTGATTTTTGAAATTCTTTTTATCATTATTATCATTATAGTAGTAGTAGTAGTAGTAGTAATAGTAGTAGTAGTAGTTGTAGTAGAAGTAGTAGTTTGTTTGTTTGTTTGATTTGAGGTTTAACGTCCCCGTCAACACTGTAAAGGTCATTTTGGAGACGTTGCTTCCAATTTTGTGGGACTTTTACCCGACATTGAGATGAAATGACAACTCAAGCCCTGTCGCCCAATGAAACCAATAGGGTTTATTAGCATGGACGGTCCGCAGTAGTAGTAGTAGTAGTAGTAGTAGTAGTAGTAGTAGTAGTAGTAGTAGTAGTGGTAGTAGTAGTAATAGTAGTAGTTATAAGTGTAGTATTGTTTGTTTGATTTGAGATTTAACGTCCCCGACAACACTATTTAGGTCATTTTGGAGATGCTGCTTCCAATTTTGTTTGAGTTTTAGTCTTCATTCAGATGAAATGTCATGTCAAATCCTGCCGCCAATGAAACCAATTCATGAATAGGGTCTATATGCATGGACGGTCCGACTCGCGCCACTTTGCCTGAGCAGGCTAGTAGTAATAGTTGTAGTTAGAGTATAATAATAATTATTATTATTTTTAGTATTAAAGTTATCATTATTATAAGTAACAAAATAACCAGTAGTAGTTTGTTTGAATCCCCGCCAACACAATTTTGGTCATTTTGGAGATGTTGCTTCAAATTTTGTGGAGCTTTTACCCCGCATTGAGATGAAATGTCATCTCCAGCCCTGACGCCCAAACAAACCAAAATGTTTATATGTAGGGGCTGTCCGACGCACACCATTTTTGCCTGGGCAGGCTTAGACCCTTTAAGCGGTTTACCAGTACGCATGTGCGATTGGTTTCAGCTCTGCTTGGAAACCTTATGCAGCCCAGTTTATTTCTGCAAACCTCGATGGACAGAAGCCCATGTAAGAGTAGTAGTAGTAGTAGTTTAATTATTGTCATCATCGTTTTCATTAGTGACATTATTATCAGTAGTAGTAGTAGTAGTTGTTGTTGTTTTATTGTGATATTATTATTATAATTATTATTATTGTAGAAACTCAGCATTATTTTGGATGAATTGTTTTGTTTGTTTGATTCGAGGTTTAAAGTCCCGATCAACAATGTAAATGTCATTTTGGAGACGTTGCTTCCAATTGTGTGGTACTTTTTACCCGACGTTGAGATGAAATGACATCTCAAGCCCTGTCGCCCAATGAGCCAATAGGGTTTATAAGCATGGACGATCCGATTCGCACCGCTTTCCCTGGGCAGGCTTAGATCCTCTAAGCGGTTTACCAGTACTCGTGTGCGGGTCGGCTTTAGCTCTGCGTGGAAGCATCGTGCAGCCCATATATTTCTTCCACCCCCGATGGACGGGGGCCGTCGGATGAATTGTAAATATGTTTTCTTTTCTTATGAACTTCATTTGAAAGAAATGAGAAACATAATAAAACGATACCTTGTGGACAGCTTCATATTAATTTTTGTGACTAAAGTGCTTAGAGCAGTTATACGTCTTCTAAGTGAGCATATTGATTGTGTATATCCACAGTCAGGGCACAGCAAAATGTACAAGTTGGCAAGTTTGAAACACAGCTTCCCATGTCCACTAAGTTCCTTACGCAACCTTATAATATTCATCAACTGATCTTTTTATATGGAACTCGAGTATGTAAAATAATCAGAGTCAATCTTTATGCTCTCAATCAGAATGTGATTGCAACCTTTTCTTGCTGAACTGCTAGAAGATCAAACCTTCGTGTAATAATTGCTGCATTTCAAGAACTACTTGTGAAAAAAAATGTGTAAGAATGACTTGACTTGATAGATTTTGTAAGGTAACCGGGCGCTAAAAGCACATAGGGGCTACCCACATCTCGCTAAATGGGATTAGTTTATGAACCGCTCTTCCCAGGGCCTCCAATGTGCTGGCACTTGTCAATTCGACAGGTGTCAGCTGACCAATGGGAATATACTGAACTCTTAATCGGAGGAAGGCACAAATCGCACCCAAGGAACAGCGTTTGTCCTAAGAAACACAGTTCTGTAGGGATTTTAGAATTTTGAGTGCAGCAATCAGTCCAAAGACGGGCTCTAGTATGTGATGACGTGTTGCCAATTTCGGCTGCCAAATGTGTCAGAGCACAGCCCTGTTTTCGAATGTCTGGCCGAGGAAAAAAGCTAACATACATTATCAGTTCTGGCTTACATTATTCTCTGCCTCCACCCCTGACATGGTAAAGAAAACGACTTCGGTCACGATGCTTGTTAAAGGGTGATAACGCATGAAATTTTTGAATTTTGAACAGGCATCTAAAGGGAGCCAGGATGGGTGACTAATAGACCAGCCAATTCCGGCTATTGCAAAAAGTCCTAGTACCCGTGCTCTCATCACGGAGACCTGCCCATGCAAGTGGGGTTCAAAATTGGACAGGTTTGTCTTCGTGATGTGTTTGGAGGTATGTGTTTGTTTGGGAAAGGCAGTGATGAGGCTAATCAGCCGTTTCGCAATCCCGCTAATTTTTATTTTTGAATGGTCTTCCAAAAGGCATTTTTAAGGGACTTCCTATTTCCAAATACCTAGCAAATGGTGGATATTGCCGTTGCCCCGCCTATAAAGATATTTAGCGCGTGACCTGTCCCCGTTTATATGCTCTGTTCTGGCAATATTTATGCCTTTGCTTTGCATACTTCCGGGGACTTCATTCTGTTGGTACCTAGTGGGGAGCCAGTACAGGCTTTCTCCCAGGTGCCCTCAGGATGTTGTCCTGACGCTCTCCGTCGAGCCTCCTCTCGTTCCTGAAATAGAAAAGTCGGATTAGTGCTTTGGGACCTCATGTGTGCGCTCGGATCAGTGTAGTTGTGTCCAGTTTCTTGTCCCCCGGGGTTCCACCTGAACCTGTAATACAAACAAAAGTCATTAGTGCATATTGAGCTTGTGCTAATATGACCGCGCCATCCGTCACATATTTTGGCTTCCCATTCTGTGCACAGGGCGGGCCGGGCTTGTGAGGGGGGAGTCCCCCCACAAAGGCACGGACCGGCTCTTAGGGTAACTTGTTCAAAACCAAGTTAACGGGTGGCGCGGTTATTGTGAAGAATACCCTTCCCATGGGGGCTGCCTGTCCTGCAGCGGCATGTTACCTCATCGGAAATGTGTAAGAATTGCCGTGCTGAAGTCTTAAATAGTATTACTGACATATGAACAGTTTAGGTCAATCAAAAGTTCGAGTCACAAAAATGGTTCTGAGCGGAGACTTAGACTGTTGCGTTTAATCCTCACAAATTCACAACCGGTCGATGAGGCGGTTCTAACGAGTGCCCATAATCTATATTTGGAGCAGAAATAAGAAAGCTATCGCAATTTTTCATCATAAATTTTTCATTTTTTCGGCGATAAAGGTGGTATTTGTATAGGCGCGTTTGAGTAATGGTATGCATAACTGAAGACGTCGAAATCGTTATTGACGCCATATTCCCGGCTAATTAAAAATCTTCGCCAATGCTGAAAAATCGTCTTACTTTCTTCCTTCTTTTAATAAACATTTTAATTGAAGGATGCTGTAATATTAACCTGTAAGCGCCAAACATAACGGACGCAAACGACATTTTCGAATAGATTTATTATTATTACTATTATTATTAAAAAAAAAAGGGTTGGTAAGAAGTGGTTTGTCTGCTTAGCAGCTCCTCAATGTTAAGCCTAATTTTATTTGAAAAATAAGTAAAATAATACAGGGTTTCTTTCAGTGTCGTTTTGCGCTTTAACCCATTTTGTACCGGAAACCCCAAAACGGGTAGTTGGCAAACAGTGTAGGCCAAGATCAGACGCCGCAGAACGCGGCATCTGATCAGGGCCTACACTGTTTGCAAAACGTCCAGCCATTTTCCAAAAAGATTTTGAAGAAAACATAACCTGACACTCCTAAAGTTTGAAATGCACTCTTGCTATATGTAAGGAGGAAGATTCCATTTGGTACAAAAAGGGTAAACGGGCCATTAACCTATATCAAAGCTGCTGACTGACTTGTCTACTGTTATTACGATAATCAGCGAACCCTACAAGAAGTTCGCAAGACCTTGAATATTCCTTATTTGAGCTAAATCGAGGACAGTACCACAGGGAACAGCGTTTTACCCATTGTATACTGGTGGACTCTTCCATTGCTGTATACTGGACAAGTCAATTTGCCATATACGGGACGTCAGGCCTATTGTTTTCATTTTATTCTATTTTCAATGGAAAATTCTGTTAGCAAACAGTGCAGGCCCAGATCAAACGCCGCGTTTTGCGGCGTCTGAACTGGGCCTGCACTGTTTGTCAAGGTACCTCTAAGGTACCCCTTTAGGGGTTTCCCGCATGCAATGGGTTAATCCTCATTTTGTGTTTTTGTGTCCTCACAATTGTTAATAGACAGAATCGTTGATTTTATAAGCGATGACAGGTACTTATTAGCGATGGTTTTTTGTTTGATTTGAGGTTTAACGTCCCCGTCAACACTGTAAAGGTCATTTATTAGCGATGGTGTGCCACGGTGAGGACAATGGGTCCTTTTGTGTCGTCTCCCGGATAAAATAGATAGAAGAGAAATTCTTGCACACCAGACAAGGAAATCCGTGATTTTACCCTGGGATAGAAATTTATGTTCTGACCCTTGTGTTCCGACCCCAAATCGAATATAATCGCGTGTTTGATAAATGCACTGGTTGATTACAACCTCACGCGTGGCGTCGTCATGCGTGACGTCACTAAACATTCCTGTTGTGTCATCACAAAATGGCGGACGTCTGTAACCGAAGTGACAGCAGCATTAAAAATTCGCAATAGAAATGGAAGGTATGCAAGAAAAAGAATCCAATATGGGTGTGAGGGGTGGATAGAAAAATCCGTCCCTCGGGATCACTGTCCGGCATCACTCGGCAAGCCTCGTGATGCCGGACAGTGTCCCTCGGGACGGATTTTTCAATCCACCCCTCACACCCATATAAGATTCTTATATTCTTGCACACCAGACAAGGAAATCCGTGATTTTACCCTGGGATAGAAATTTATGTTCTGACCCTGGTGTTCCGACCCAAAATCGAATATAATCGCGTGTTTGATAAATGCACTGGTTGATTACGACCTCGTATGCGCCGTCGTTAAGGTTGACGTCACAGCACGTTAGTGACGTCACTAAATATTCCTGCAGTGTCAACACAATATGGCGGACGTTGGTAACCGAAGTGACCGCAGCATTAAATAAAGTACTGATAGTACTGAGAGGCGGGCGAGTAATGTCATTTCTTTACAACGCTTTTTTTTAGTTTAAACGACGACAGTCTTTTTTATGCTCTAGTCTTGAATTTAGTGTTTTTATCTTCAAACGGGATTTTTCAATAAAAGACCACAGACAGGATGCAGGTCTCCAAGAAGCTGACTCTTTTTTCTAGCTGGAAGAAACCGTTGTTTATTTATTTATTTATATTTATTGCTGTACCTTCCTGTATCTGAATTAATTCACACCGACTTAACTGACGACCACATATCAATACACTGAGATTAACCTATAAACTATCATTCTGTTTATTGAACGCATCAGAAATTTCACTCATGCATCACACTCGTGATAACACTCGTGCATCACACTCGTGACAATACTCATGTTTTCAACACACTCGTATTCCGCTGCATTTGATCACTGAGTCAGAGCAAACTTTATGTATACAATTTTATGTTTCCAAATAACATCAAAATACGGAGGGAGGTTTGACATATGAACCCAAATTATACTCAGCTACAGTGTCAATTAAGCAGATCTCTTGATCCCAAATGGTTAAAATGGCTTAGTCGAAGAGGGTGACATACCAAATCGGACGAAGAAAATATAAAAAAAAACATAAACGAGCCTGTTTATTTTTATTTTTCATGCTAATACCGTTACTTTACTCCACCTGTGCAGTTAGTTAAATAAAGTTCTGTTCTGTTCTGTTCACCCTCTGTAAAAAATGTCTAAGCCTAACGGACACGCCAACCGTGTTTGAAATGGCTTATTAAGTGAGACTAGTCCCCAGCATATGAATGTTTTTGCGATTTGTTCCCACTCCTCCACCATTTTTTCCATTTACCGGTACCCATTTTGTACAAACTGGAATCTTCCGCTATAGCAGGAGTCCTTTTCAAGAATTTAGGGGTAACAGATTATGTTATTTCTAAAATTTTATTTTTGGAACAACCAAACTTTTTGCAAACAGTGTTAGCCTGAATTAGTCACTGCCTTCTGCGGTGTCTGATCTGGACCCACACTGTTTGCTGGTATTCCATTTGGGGTTTCTGGCTCAAAGTGTGTTAAGCATATATATGATGCTTTGTATTTCCAGCCTCACAGTAAACATCATACTGCACATAAATTTACCATTTTTGTGTGTGTGTGTGTGTGTGTGTGTGTGTGTGTGTGTGTGTGTGTGTGTGTGTGTGTGTTTGTTTTGTTTTGTAGTCCTAATCATTCCATTACATGACATTGTATTTGTATTTTAAGTTTAAATCCTTATATACTTTTGATAAAGTGTTTGTTTGATGCTAAGCCATAACTGCATATATCACATTAAAGAAATATATATATGTTTACAATTCCCAAGCAGAATGTTATCAATGAGGATCTTGCATTTCGTTTTGGTAAGGAAACTCAGAACCAAACATACTGTGTGGAAGGTAAACATTATCAAATATTCATGTACACTTTCTGTGTGCATGTGTGCATGCATGTGTGTGTGTTTTTTATTTTATTTAGTTTTTTTTTTCTGTTGACGTGAACTTGTTTATATTTATGTATATTTGTTTATATGTATATACTGAGGGCCTCATGGAAGATTAGCTATTACATGTACTTATGTATGTGCTAAATGTTGTAACCCTCACTAAATAAAGTCTTTACTTACTTACTTAGAAGCCTTCGTGGGGCAGTGGTTACGCTACTCGCCTTGTAAACCAGGGATCGCAGGATCGATCCCGGGCTTCTCCAGACTTTCGGATGGGTCTTTAAAACCGAGGTCCCGTCTCCGTATGACCTTAGCTGTTGATGGGACGTAAAACTAAAACTCACTCACTCACTTACTTACTTACTTACCCCATTTCCTTTGGAAGTGGGGGCATAAAAAGACGCAAAAGAAAAAAAAAGTTTTTCTCAACTTTCCACGTCAGTCCCTTTGACCCTTTAACTTCTGCAATATAAATTAACAGTGTTAGCCCTGATCAGATGCTGCGTTTTATGAACTTCAATTTTGATTGATTCGTCTCACAAAGGGCGTATAAACGCGTTCACATGCCAAGCATTCATGTACATAAATGCCAAGAATCCTGGCAAGACCCTAGCTAGAGGCCACAGAATGCGGCTTCTGATCAGTGCTTCATTATTTGCTTAGTGTAAAAATTTCAATTTTATAATTACACATCCAAAGCGGTCGCAATACTATGTTTGATGTCGAGTGTCAACCCTTTCAACCATTTACATCGCTGCAGATACTGGTTCAGGTACAGATACCGATACAAACCTTATAGATCCAGATCAGACGGCATTCTCATCAGAATCTATACCGTTCGCCAGCTGTCAATGACTTGAACAAATCACCTGTCTATAAGAATTGGTACACTGAATATCAGAGCTAGAAGGGTCCTGTTAAGAAACTGAGGGATGAAAGGGAATTATTTCAAGCATAAACAGCAACGGCGTAGGAAAATAATGCCGTTTTTTTTCAGCGCTTTACGTGAAATCTAATAAGCAAACATAATTCATTTTTAAACAGTCCGGTCGAACTTGATTGGATTTATTGCGTGTACTGCATTTTTTCATATTTAGATATGTATTTTAGTTTTTTTTATGTTTTTTTTTTTTTGAGCGGAGGACTACAAGAAGGAATGTCTAAAGGGGTGCACAAAATCTCATGTACGAGGTGTACGATGACTATAGACGGGCTAACGCCCGCCTAAAAATCCGCGCTAAGAAATGGAAAGTATGCAAGAAAAAGAATCCAATATTGGTGTGAGGGGTGGATAGAAAAATTCGTCCCTCGGGATCACTGTCAGGCATCACTCGGCAAGCCTCGTGATGCCGGACAGTGTCCCTCGGGACGGATTTTTCCATCCACCCCTCACACCCATATAAGATTCTTATTTAGTTTTTTTTTCTGTTGACGTGAACTTGTTTATATTTATGTATATTTGTTTATATGTATATACTGAGGGCCTCATGGAAGATTAGCTATTACATGTACTTATGTATGTGCTAAATGTTGTAACCCTCACTAAATAAAGTCTTTACTTACTTACTTAGAAGCCTTCGTGGGGCAGTGTTTACGCTACTCGCCTTGTAAACCAGGGATCGCAGGATCGATCCCGGGCTTCTCCAGACTTTCGGATGGGTCTTTAAAACCGAGGTCCCTTCTCCGTATGACCTTAGCTGTTGGTGGGACGTAAAACTAAAACTCACTCACTCACTTACTTACTTACTTACCCCATTTCCTTTGGAAGTGGGGGCATAAAAAGACGCAAAAGAAAAAAAAAGTTTTTCTCAACTTTCCATGTCAGTCCCTTTGACCCTTTAACTTCTGCAATATAAATTAACAGTGTTAGCCCTGATCAGATGCTGCGTTTTATGAACTTCAATTTTGATTGATTCGTCTCACAAAGGGCGTATAAACGCGTTCACATGCCAAGCATTCATGTACATAAATGCCAAGAATCCTGGCAAGACCCTAGCTAGAGGCCACAGAATGCGGCTTCTGATCAGTGCTTCATTATTTGCTTAGTGTAAAAATTTCAATTTTATAATTACACATCCAAAGCGGTCGCAATACTATGTTTGATGTCGAGTGTCAACCCTTTTAACCCTTTACATCGCTGCAGATACTGGTTCAGGTACAGATACCGATACAAACCTTATAGATCCAGATCAGACGGCATTCTCATCAGAATCTATACCGTTTGCCAGCTGTCAATGACTTGAACAAACCACCTGTCTATAAGAAATGGTACACTGAATATCAGAGCTAGAAGGGTCCTGTTAAGAAACTGAGGGATGAAAGGGAATTATTTCAAGCATAAACAGCAACGGCGTAGGAAAATAATGCCGTTTTTTTTTCAGCGCTTTACGTGAAATCTAATAAGCAAACATAATTCATTTTTAAACAGTCCGGTCGAACTTGATTGGATTTATTGCGTGAACTGCATTTTTTCATATTTAGATATGTATTTTAGTTTTTTTTATGTTTTTTTTTTTTGAGCGGAGGACTTCAAGAAGGAATGTCTAAAGGGGTGCACAAAATCTCATGTACGAGGTGTACGGTGACTATAGACGGGCTAACGCCCGCCTAAAAATCCGCGCTAAGAAATGGAAAGTATGCAAGAAAAAGAATCCAATATTGGTGTGAGGGGTGGATAGAAAAATTCGTCCCTCGGGATCACTGTCAGGCATCACTCGGCAAGCCTCGTGATGCCGGACAGTGTCCATCGGGACGGCTTTTTCCATCCACCCCTCACACCCATATAAGATTCTTATAGTAGAGATGACAGAGTGGGACAGAAGAGAACGACGAAAATGAAAGAAAGTGAGGAAACGGAAGATATAACAGCCTTCCCCCTCTATCCTTATCTGTTGCAAAGACCAAACTGTCAGCCAATATCGGTTTGGGATCCCGGTGACATTAAACGCCTCATCAACCACCCCTTTTGAGTCAGCATAACTTAAATCGATTTCTTCTGCTTCTGAAAATCCACTTCCAAAAGAGCTTTAAATCGACAAGGCCAAATATTGCACACTTGCACCTGGCTGTTTGTATTTGTGCCATTTTTTGTTTGTTTTGTTTTGGTTTTATGGCCATTTCAAGATTATTTCACTCATATCGCGCCGATTGATAATCAGAGTACGGCGAAAACCGGAGTTCCCGGAGAAAAAGCACCTGACCTTCCATTGCAGAACTTGGCGAATCACATGTGACCCGACCCAGGTCGAAACACAACGGTGAGAGACCTAATGATTAAGAGTCAGCGCTCTAGGCCACGGAGGCCCGTATTGTGCATATGCCCAAGGGTTTCTGGCCAATCAACTTATCTTGCCTCTTTGCCGAACCCCTGCGGTTCCCGGCGGATGGAAAACTGAAAGGCCATGAAGGATTTTGTTTTGTTTGTTTAAATTGAGACGTCGACACGATTTCGGTCATTTTGGAGACGTTGCTTACAATATTATGTGACTTTTACCCGACATTGAGATGAAATGATATCTCTAGCCCTACCGCCCATGGGATAGGTCCTCCAAACGTACTTCTTTTCATTTGCTAACTGATGGGCATTCTCAGAGTGGGACTTGGAAGTGCGTATAGGTTACAACCTAAAAACCGATGTCGGTTTAATATAGAACTTATAATTATTTACATGGTAAGTTAGCTTCATTAGAAACTTAGTTCAAACTGAGACCAAAAATAAATTGTGGAGACAGTTAAGCTCATGCAAACAGTGCAGATGTACTCTCATCTAAGAGGATACTGCACAAGTGAAGCTATAACCTGAACTATAACAAAAAGAAGTTTCAAGAATACCATACATATGGATCTTCTAGATTCAAATGCAGCCGTTATTTGAGACGTTATTTTTTTAATGTTATTATCTTTTATCATATGAGCCCCGCCAAGCGAAATTGTGTCTTCGGGCATTCCGTCAGTGACAAATTTTAACTGCGCATGCCCAGCCATTCAGAGGGGCCAGGGATATGGCTATCTGTCTGAAGGTTCCTCTTGATTCACTGCTTGTATGAGCGAGCAGCGAAGGTTCTTGCGAGACTGCGCGGATGCGCAGGCTCGCCTGAACCTTCGCTGCTCGCATAGGCGATAAGTACCAAAATCGCTTGACGGGGCCCATATGACGTCGCGTCTGAGAGTGTAATTTTTGGATACTTTTTCCCTTTTTCTCGTTAGAAACAGGGGCATTTCGTAGAATCGCCTTGCTGAGAGAGATATTGAGGGTACCTGCAATCTATATACGAGGGCAAGTCAATAAGTAACAAGTCAATCACATTTCCAACTGACCTAGAATAACTTGTAAGATATTGAACGTTTGAAAGTGAAGACACTGCGAGTTAACCAATGTTTATGGGTCTTCTGCACCATCGTATGCACAAGTTAAATTCTGGGTTGGGGAATCCAAACGCGGTAGAACGTCTTTTGAAGACGAAACCAGGTCTAGATGCTCATCAGATGCCATCGATGATGAAATGTGTTACAAAGTCCACATTCGCAAAATTGCAACGGATGCTGTGGAGAGGAATGGGTACGAGAGACTACCGCAACCCGCAATTTCCTAGTGATTATTTCCTATTCCCAAACTTGAAAAAGCTGGGATATCCTTGAACGTCATTTCCGGTCAAACGAAGAAGTCGTGGCGGCAGTTGAGGGATGGGTCGGAGACAAGGACCCTGGCTTCTTCAGTTCTGGGCTGATGGCACTGGAACAGCGTTGGTCGCCATGTATCATTCTAGAGAACACTGACATCGACAAAGAATAGATCGATCTCGCCCAGAAATAAGTTAGGCCGGTTTTTATTGACTCGCCCTCGTAAATGCATTTAATAAAAGAAAGGTCATTTTATACCTCTTTATCTAAAGTTTTGGGTATAATATCCTTATAAATCGCATTTTATGTAGAGATCTGTGGGGTTTACAGGGGTAGCCATTTGGTTTCATTATTTTGCTCTAAAACATAGATTGTTGGTACTCACGAACACTCACGATTACTGTTTGCAGCATAAACACAAATTTTATCAGATTTGTTTTGTTTACAGTCACGCTAGAAATAAGCACACAACTTTAGTGATTATGTTTGGTTTAGTGTTTAATGGCATAATCAACACTATTTAGATCATGTCGAACGGGTCAGTTGTACATAACCGTACTTTCATGGGTAGGCTTGGTTAACAGTTTTGTTCTTGCATCACCGGAAGGGAGAGAAATGTTCGTGGAAAAGTGAAAAACGTCATGTCATAGAAATGATATGACCAGCTACGTCATGACGCCGTCCGCGATAAATGATGTGGATGATATTTAAGCCGGTGCATAACAAAACCTACAATAAGACCGGTGTGACCAGCACAAACTCAAATCAAACTGCGCACCCATCCACTATGACAAGACCTTTTGCATAGATATTAGCCTATAGTAGGTACATGCAATCAGCGAAGACTGATCAGACTGCGCGAATGCACAGGCTGATCTGAGTCTCCGGTGGTCGCTTAAGGCTGATCGGAGTCTTCGCTGGTCGCTTAAGGCTTCTTGTAGATTTTGTCATGTGCTGGCTCATTATTTTCGTCAGTATAAGATCGATTTTAATTTTACACATGAACACCAAAAGATGTATATTCTTACACTGAAAAAAAAAAACATAATCAAATTTTCTGTTTCTTAAAGGCTTTAAAATTGTAATCATTATTGCAACTTTATAATGTCAGCGGTCACCACAGGGAACAAACTTTTTCGAGGTGATTTCGCGTCGATTTAGATTGATTGATTTGGGGTTTTACGTCCCCGTCAACACTATTAAGGTCATTTTGGAGACGTTGCTACCAAGTTTCTGGGACTTTCACCCGACATTGAGATGAAATGCCATCTCAAGCCCTGCCGCCCAATGAAACCAAAAGGGTTTATATGCATGGACGGTACGACTCGCACCATTTTACCTGTGCAGGCTTACTCAGTAGAGCCTCTAAGCGGGTTACCAGTACTCATGTGCACTGTCGATTTCAGCTCTGCGTGGAAGCATCGTGCAGCCCAATCTATTTCTTCAAGCCTCTATGAGCGGGGGCAGGCGTCGATTTAGAGGTGTTTAGCCTTGTTAACTGTGTATACTACTGGGTGCAAACTCAGTTTGTACCTGGAAAACAGATTGGAATGTTACTTTGTCAATTTGCATTTAAATAATATCCGCAATTGCGTCGCGTGCATTACTGACCTTGCGTAGGTGCTATGTGACGTCATCAACGTCTGAATTTGACGTGAAACGTGCGTGACGTAATTTCAGACACACGTCAACAACGTTTAGCTAATTGAAATCTAACAAACAGAGAATATAATTATTATGCAATTTTTCGATATCAAATTCACAAACAGTGAAAAAAAAACACAAAAAACACGTATTGTTACTGTTTGAAACCGTGACATTATCGATTTCGATTTCACTATTTCACTGAAAAGCATGTAAGAATAAAAGCACGCTAACACTGCATGATACCCCACCACTGCAAGATAATATGGTTATAGCCTTGCCCATAATAGTGGTACTTTTAAGTGTTATAGTTATCTGTAAAACTTCACTAAGGCATTCAATATAGTAAAGGAACTACATACATGTATATCAAAAGGGCAGATAATACAATAACCAGAAAAGCAGAGTGACTGTCCTTGGCAATAATATGTGTCCTTTAGTGTTTTAAAATTTGAAGAAATCCATGAAAAGATTCTTAAGTTATTGATCGCAAACTCCAAAAAAAAAATTGTGAGAAATTAATCAAGTTATCGGTCGGAAATGGTGTGGATGGACGGACAAACGGACAGACACCGGAGGGTATATTATAATACCCCAGCACTATCGTGTGATGGGGTATAACAAAAAGAAGAAAAGAAAAAAAAGTCATTCCAGATATAAACATGTAGGCACAATTTGAAAAAAAAAATGTGAAAAATTAATCAAGTTATCGGTCGGAAATGGTGGGGATGGACGGACGGACAGACGGACGGACAGACACCGGAGGGTATATTATAATATCCCAGCACTATCGTGTAATGGGGTATAACAAAAAGAAGAAAAGGAAAAAAAAAAAAGGTAAAAAAAGGAATGAAAAACAAAAAATGAGAAAAAAAAAACGAAAAAAAAAAAAAAAATTCATTGCAAAAAGAAAGAAAAGAAAAATAAACGGAAAAAAAAGAAAAGAAAAAACGAGAAAAAAATGGAAAAAAAAAAGAAAATTCCATTCCTCCACGGGGGTTTGAACTCACGCCCCTCAGATTCATAGCACAAATTAATCCTGTTATTGGTCGGAAATGGTGGGGACGGACGGACGGACAGACACTGGAGGGTATATTGTAATATCCCAGCACTATCGTGTGATGGGGTATAACAAAAAGAAGAAAAGGGTGAAAAAAAAAAGGAATGAAAAACCAAAAATGAGGAAAATTTAAAAAAATATAAAAAAATAAATAAATTCATTGCCCAAATGAAAAAGAAAAAAAAGAAAAAAGAACACACACACAAAAAAAAGAAAAAACGAAAAAAAAAAAAATAAATTTCCATTCCTTGACGGAGATTTGAACTCACGCCCCTCAGATTCATAGTTAACAATAGGATTTGTAGTCCAGCACTCTAACCACTACACTGGCAGTGATAATCAATATATTTCATAAATTAAAGGAATAAATGCGCAGAAACTATTTAATGGGAATTGTTAACGACCAATTTTTCGTTAAATGTTAACGCATTTTGTGTATTCACAACACAAAACCTGCTTATTATGGTCGTTTATACATCAGTGCAGTTTCATCCAAATATTCCATATAGTAAAGGAATAAGTCCCCAAAAACCATTTAATCGGAATTTTTAACCACCATAATTCCGTTAAATGTTAATGTATTTTGCCCATTTACAATCCCAAACCACTCATACCCAATGCCAATGTGTATACAAAATTTGAAGAAAATCCGTGAAAAAATATTCAAGTTATTGATCGGAAACGCCCCAAAACCCCTTATTTTGAACTAAAAAGGGCCATAACTCTGTCAAATGTTAACGGATTTTGCCCATTAACAATCCCATACCACTCATTCCCGATATATACATGTATGCAAAATTTGAAAAAAAATCGTTAAAAATTACTCAAGTTATCGATCGGAAATGGTGCGGACGGACGGACGGACGGACGGACATACGGACGGACGGACGGATGTTCTCACAAATGGATACTTATGTGGCTATTTTGAGCAAGATTGATACTTAGGTGGCTAATTTTAACCACATAACAGACCTTTTATGTGTCTAACGGAATAAATCGCACTTTCTCTCATTGACTTACATTGATTCTGTCCAAGTTCATAGCCACCTATCTATCCATTTGTGTGTACGGACGGACGGACACCGGAGGGTATAACATAATACCCCGCCACTATCGTGTGGTGGGGTATAAAAATCCTATGTTTTCAAATGAAAATCTTTGGAAGTTTTTCAGCAATAAAATCCTATTTAAAATCTTTTTGAGATAAACGGAATCTTATACTCGTGGTCATTTCATATGGAATTTATAAAAATCGCTGGAGGCTCGTGTTATAAATGAAATGACCACGAGAGTAAGATTATTTACCAGTTACCCATTATATTAATTGCATTGTATCACAGTGACCTGATAAAGATATGCTATCTCAGGACAAGTCAGCTTTATCAGGTCAACGTGACTTGCACTTCTAATATATCTATGAACTGGATAACTGGAAAAAAATGGCAAAACGGTAAGAGTGTCCAAGGATATAAATAGAATACCAGATTCGCGTCATTTGATATAAAGTTTATCAGGCTCGGCTTCGTGAACGCATGTAGATTCGCTGGGCAAGCCTCGCGATTCTACAAGCGTTCTCGAAGCCTTGCCTGATAAACTTGGTATCAAATGACACGAACCTGGTATTCCTTATGTATCACATGAAAATCGTAAAAAGAGAGAACAAAACAGAAGGATTCTGTGTATTTTTTATTCCGAGCGTTATCTTAGAAAAAAATATTTCTGAGATCTATAATTTTACTTTTTGATGACGTAATGAGTCTTAAAGCAAACATGTTTGTTTCTGTATTATAACTAAGCTAATCCATCCTAGTTCCAAGTTACCTTAAAAGCAATAAGGAAAATAGATGCAGCTTTTCTACTGCCCACCGGCCGGCCTCGGTAGCTCAGTCGGATGCGCGTGGGGGTTTGGCGATCAGATGATCGCGGGTTCGAAACCTACCGGGTCGGCAACTCTTTCAGCGGTAAGTCCTACGAGAAAGAATAGCTGTCAGTTTCTGGGGGTAATAATACGCACTGTACTGGTTAACCGCGCTTATGTATAAGCCTGTCCAGGATAAGCATGGTTAGGTAAACTGACGGTATTGTTTTGTATTGTATTGTATTGTAAAGTTTAACCCTTATCTTGCTGTCCACGACAAGCCCTATCTTTGGAAACAGTGTAGATCCTCTGATCTGGATCTACACTGTTTGACGTTCAATTTATGAATTTGTAGCAATAAATTACATCAAGTAATTTGATTGGTGAATAGACAGAAATGGGTGTGGCTTAAATGAATATTCAGCAAGATAAGGGTTAAGCATTTTACGTCTGATGGCTCGATATGACCAACTAAATAGGGTTGTGTGGGTCGTTAAACTCGAAGCTGTCGAACAAACTAAAATTCTAAACCTTTTTACAAGGCTGATGTTATCAACGTGGTTTCCTGTCGTTTTTTTCCGGTGGACAATCCTCTCTGAAAAAAAAGGGATCAGCTGTTGATAAAGGACACAAGATATTTTCTAAGGGGTTGTCTTTCCTGAAAATATATCTATTTCCCTTAAACATAATCTACTACAAGAATCTAATTCAAAATTGTGACTCTCAATTGTACATCGATTTAGCCCATTTAGTACGGGGGAAAAAGGGGTACTAGCAAACAAAGCAGACCAAGTTCAGACGCCGCGGACGCTCCGCGGCGTCTGATCATGTCTTTCTTTGTTTGCAAAACGTTCCTCCATTTTCTTAATACATTTCTTAAAACAACTCATCCAGAACCCCCTAAATTTCTAAATATATAGCGTGGAAGATTCCATTCAGCACAAAATGGGTTAAATGAGATACCCAATTAAAGTGTATGATAAAAGGATTAATTCCTGGCGATTGGCTCGGTCTAATCAAGTCTGTCATGTTTTTCTGTCAAGCCAGAAAAACAACATATAAAATAATGCATCCTTCAATCTTGATCCGCTTTACCCTTACATCCCAGAGTTTCTAACATGGGCTCACCCATCTTTGAAATTGGACATGTTCATTGTTGTCAAAAGAGGGAGAAAAAAAGGCAAATAGTGTTGATCCTGACAGGACGATCATATCACCTAGATCCACTGTTTGGATATGTACCCATATACAGTAGAACTTCGATGGCTCGAACACCGATGGCTCGTTTACCATGGATGTGTCGAACCCATTCTTGAGCCCCTAGCGAAATCCTCTACATAAGAAATAGTGGGGGATAATTTAGGAGATTTTAGTCTTTTATCTTGCAAATGTATGCTGTGTGTACTCATTAGAATCGCCTCGATGAGGCGATTCTAATGAGTACACACAGCATACATTTTTCATTATAGAACACCGAAAAGATGTCTAAAAGTATCTCGTTATACCTCCTGACAGTAACCTCGGTGGCTCGAACTACCCCTGCCTCGAACAGATTTACGAGGTCCCAAATGTGTTCGAGCCATTGAAGTTCGACTGTATACCGATTGAAATCATAGCGTTAGCAAGTTCATGACAGATAGCAGAGAACAATGTGGTTGGCAGAGGGGAAGCTTTGCAAGATATGGTTGAGCTGGGGCTACTGCTGAACTTACAATCTATGTCATGCCAAGTATGAACTCAACATATCTTACGGTTTGAAAATTTCGGCTCTTAAAAGATTATTATAGAAGCCTCCGTGGTGCAGTGGTTACGCTACTCGCCTTGTAAACCAGGGATCGCAGGATCGATCCCGGGCTTCTCCAGACTTTCGGATGAGTCTTTAAACCGAGGTCCCGTCTCCGTATGACCTTAGCTGTTGGTGGGACGTAAAACTTAAACCCTCTCAACCCCCCCCTCCTCTTAAAAGATTAGCGCAAAACTTGTGTTTTTGTATTAGTCGACGCAGCTGCAAACATCGGGGGGATGCAATAGCTTTCTACACAGATAGTGCAAATCACAGATGTAACAAACATTTTCATTGGTGAGAACTCGGTCACTTGCTAGTCACCATTCTACAGCAAGAAGAGCGGGCACAGTCACCTTATAAGGATCCGTCCATAACAGGGGATCACAGATGTAACAGCCATTTTCGTCCGTAAAATCCTGGTCACGAGTAGTTACTTTTCTACTTTAGAAGCACGAGCGACTCGGACTGGGGAGTTCGAGTCCCTCATTTACGCAGATGGCTTAGAGGTATAGATTTAAGTACAGTAGAACTTCGATGGCTCGAACACCGATGGCTCGTTTACCATAGCTCAGTCGAACCCGTTCTTGAGTCCCTAAGAAATTTCTCTGCATAAGAAATAGGGAGAGAAAGATTGAGGATATTTTCGCCTTTTATCTTACAAATGTATGCTGTGTGTACTCATTAGAATCGCCTCGATGAGGCGATTCTAATGAGTACAAACAGCATACATTTTTCATTATAGAACACCGAAAAGATGTCCTTAAGTATGTCGCTACGCCTCCTGGCATTAGCCCTCAGTGGCTCGAACTTCCCCAGTCTCGAACAGATTTTCAAGGTTCCAAAGGTGTTCGAGCCATTGAAGTTCGACTGTATGTTCACTTGCATTGTTTTCCTTTCTTTTTTCTTTTGTTTCATCTCTGTGGTTGTTTGATTATTTGTGTTCACGGAGATGTTGCACTGATGAGTTCGGAGGCCTTCATGCGGACTGAACAAATTATTTGTCTAAATCGCGACGGAGTGAGACGCCAAAGTTCTGCAACGGAAGGTCAGGTGGTTTTTCTCCGGTACTCCGGTTTTCGCCCACCTCTGATTAACGATCGGCTCGATATGAGTGAAATAATATTGAAAGGGCCGTAAAACCCAAAACCAAAAAATAAATAAAAAATAAATCGCGACGGAAGTAAGGGCGAGGATTGTCGCCACGTAAAATCGATTTAAGCCCCCCAGTGGAATTCGGTTCCACTGACCGTTCCAAGGCGGTTCTTCTGTCGCGGTTTATTTTTGTTATGGTTTGTCTTTGGGTGTTTGTGATGCTTGTAGAACTTCGATGGCTCGAACACCGATGGCTCGCTTACCATGGATGTGTCGAACCCATTCTTGAGCCCCTAGCGAAATCCTCTACATAAGAAATAGTGGGGATGATTAAGGAGATTTTCGTCTTTTATCTTGCAAATGTATGTTGTGTGTACTCATTAGACTCGCCTCGATGAGGCGGTTCTAATGAGCACACACAACATACATTTTCATTATAGAACACCGAAAAGATGTCTAAAAGTATCTCGTTATGCCTCCTGGCAGTCACCTCAGTTGCTCGAACTACTCCTGTCTCGAACAGATTTTCGAGGTCCCAAAGGTGTTCGAGCCATTGAAGTTCTACTGTATTATTTTATTTTGGATAGCCTATTCACACTGGTAAAGGCAAGCGCGCAGGGTAAGGAACAAACACACCGGATAAGTAATTTTTTCCGCTCAGGATAAAAAAGAAAATGGCGGAATGGGTATCACATGTTTGTTGTTGTTCTAGATCTCGTGTTATGGTTACTAATCAATACGCCTGCTCACATTAGCTTCACGGAAGACACATATTATTCACAAATTTATATTCGATGGTCCGAATTCGACAGTTACATCCAGTCAAACGGAGAACCGGACACAGTGGAGCTACTCCACCGCGAAATCTCATTATTTTACATGAAACGCTCTTCTGGGAAGATGGCATGCACTTTTTTATTGGTTGTACAGACATACACATGATAACTCGTATTGTTGCAAATACGATTTAAGAAAAATTTGAAATTAGAAGGCACACAGTGAGAAATCCTAGTTAAATTTTCAATACAACGCCCACGGGCAAGGAAATGGGTACAACGCATATGATAAGACACAACATTTTCCGGGGAAAATGGTTGTTGTATGGTCGTAGCACTAGTAAATTTCAATCTCAGATTAGGTTTTCCGATATTAATAATTAGTCCTACATAGTTTAAAGCACCAATTGTGACCTTTAGGAAACGTTAAAAGTTTGTTTGCCTTGTCTTTGCATGCGCATTGCTCTGGTTCTAGCCATATAATCATCCCCTATGGGGGATAGATGGATTGGGTTCATCGCAATCATGAATTTGAGAAATGATATAATTGTAGGTGCAGTATTTCTGGAAGAAAATTGTATGCTTGTTCTTTTGGCTGAAAATAAGGTAGATAACTTCGCCAAATTAATGAGACATAACTATAACATGGTCATTAAAGGGCCTGATATGATTTGGCTTCTTTTTGACCCTCACTCAAATCCTCTTCAGTGTGCGACGTTCCACTTGCTAACAGGCTTCGTTAATGGAAACATACACAGAAACGAGTTGTTTCGTCTTCAAGTATTTTCAGAATAACTTGACGTTTGATGTGTCTGTATTGAGTTAATAAATTATGACGAAAATAGTACGAAAAGTGTGATAAAAGTATACCCCTTCAAAAGAACAAGACAATAGAAAGTGCCCTTAGAAACCCGGTTTCAATTGGCGCATTAATATCATATCAGGTAGCACTGCTCATCGTTTGTACACTAAGTGAGTCGTATCTTGTTACCCCACCCACTTGCGTTATCATGGAGATATACACCTGTGGACACAAAAGCGTTCAAACTCCAATGAAATAACTTTCAATGACTCTCTTTGCATCAAGTTTGACAAGCAAATGTCATTCATCAAATAATTCGGAAACTAGATCAAGCAATTGCACCGTCTATCATCTACACCGGAAATAGAATCCCGGTGAATCGATAAAAATGACTGAAGGATAAGGGGTGCCTCTTGAAAATGGATATTTTTACTGCTTGTAAGTTTTAGTTTCAGAATACTGTTATCAATATCAGTAGTGGACATAATTTGCTGCTGCTGTGAGAAGTGTTTTGATTTTTAAACACACAATCGTGCAATTACAGACCGAATGTTCGATAGCTGGTACCACGAACTGAATGGATTTTGACAAGTTCCTTGTTGTTTTTTTAATGTTTATGCCTTTCTACTGAAGTTTTTCCACTTAATCAGATAGAACAATGATAAAAAAATAATTTGCAAAAGAAACTCGACTCAAACTGTACTTTCAACACAACTGTTTGCCAAAACGTAAATTTACCTGTTGTACGGCGAATAGTAGATTGGTGTACGGCTTATAGCAAATACTTGTAAGAGAAAGTGTACGGCGAATAGTTCCATGTTTATAGCTGAAAACATTTAAAAAGTAACTCGACCGTTCCTACGGTGCTTCTCATACATCCATGAGGATTGTACTGCTCTGTGTGTATGATGAAACGTATGTCTTGTCAAAGTTGGGTGTTATATTTTGTCAAACATGCTGCTTATGGGTAACGAAATGTAAACAATGGTCGGCATGAACTGGGGCTAAATCAAGGGACTCACCTGTCACAACATCTTTATCCAGTGTCATCAGAATTTTATAAACACACGTCAACAGTTTTCACCCATTCTCTCGTCATATTAGCAAGAATCAATCACAATATTGTAATGTTAGTTAGGAACTAATTACTATGTATAGTTTTAAGACCATATTTTGCTACATAGGCGTTATTTTGTGTTAAAAAGAAGTGCGCATTATGAAAACACGCCAGCTCAAATATAGACGCGTGGAATATGTTCTATAAAAGGGTTATCCTTTGGAAGCAAATAATACACCACATATAGTGAAACTTCGATGACTCGAACACCGCTGTCTCTTTAACCATGGTTGATTCGAACTCATTCTTGAGTCCCTAGAAAAAACTTTCCATAGGGCCTGATAAAACATTGTTAGGGATAACTTCGAACAAATGTTATTGTGAAAAGATATGTTGTGTGTACTCATTAGAATCGCCTACAAACAGCATACCTTAATTTAATATAAGCGTTATGCCTCCTGACATAACCCTGTTAATAACCCTCCGAGGCTCGAACTACTACTGTCTCGAACACATTTTCATGGTCCCAAGGTGTTCGAGCCCTCGAAGTTTGACTGTAACTGGAAAATATGGAGTACACATGTTTTCTGGGCCAGACTAGCTAGTTTCTGCCAATTAGCTCTCATCAGTGACCCTCAAATATTTTAGCTCGGCTGTTTTCGAAGAAAACGACGAGGTATCATAAAAGATGCATGGCCGGTCCGACTCGCACTACTTAATCTAGATAAGCTTAGACCTTTTATGCAGTATTCCAGTACCCGTGTGCGATCATTTTCAGATCTGTGAGGAAGCACCATGCAAACACCAGTGGTGAAACACTGTTTACACAGAGCATGCGATAAACAATGTTCTGGAGATTCTTGCACGGAAGCTAGTTTTTCAATCGTTTTGTTCAATGATGTTCATTTAAAAATAACGAAACACGCCTATACTAATACAATATAATTTTTTCGCCTAAAAAAAAAACACACTAAAATTTAAGGATGAAAAAATTGTGATATTTTCCTTATTTCTGCTCAAAATATAGATTTGGGGTACGCGTTAGAACCCACAAGCTATATTTCAGAGCAGAAATAAGAAAAATTAGGTTTACCCCTGTAAAAAAAACATACCGATTTGGAACGGTCAACAATAAGTTTTAGGGGGCTTAAGTTATTTTAACGACATCCAAACCATTACTTTTATTTTACTTGATGATGGGGTATAAAACCTGATCAATCTGTTTTTTTTTGTTTTTTTTTGTCTGTTGCATGATGTTTTTCTTACTTACCATTAATCAACACGTGTAACAAAGAACAAATATAAAAACCACAATGACTTGTCTGACGACGAACGCAGCATTAGTTGAGACTTGGTGGACCAAACGACAAACATAGATTTTCACTGCAGTCCTTACGGGCCCCGCCCATCGGGGCTTGGAGAAATAGATTGGGATGCACGGTGCTTCCACGCAGGACTGAAACTACCGCACGTGAGTACTGGTTAACTTCTTTGATGGACTATGCCAGCCCAGGAAAAGTAATCCAAGTCAAACCGTCCAGTGCATATTAGCCCTATTGGTTTCATTGGGCGGCAGGGCTTGAGATGTCTTCATCTCAATGTCGGGTAAAAGTCCAACAAAATTGGAAGCAACGTCTCCAAAATGACCTAAATTGTGTTGACGGGGACGTTAAACCACGACCAAACAAACAAACTGCAGTCCTTCGTCCCGCCCATCGGGGCTTGAAGAAAAAGATTGGGCTGCATGATGCTTCCAGAGCTTAAACCGCCCACATACGAGTACTGGTAAACAGCTAATCGGCTGTAAGCCTGCCCAGGAAATGTGGTGTGAGTCTGAACGTTCATGCATATCACCATATTGGTTTCATTCGGCGGCAGGGGCTAAGATATCATTTCATCTCAATGTCGGTTAAAAGTCCCACAAAATTGGAAGCAACGTCTCCAAAATGACCCATACAGTGTTGACGGGGTCGTTAGACTCGAATAAAATTCAATCAAACAAACAAACACCTATTAGCTTCACATGACTCACATAGTCTAGCCAATTGAGGCATGCCTAGGCAATTGGTATATGTCATTCAACACAAGTAAATTGGACAATGCTTTGCACAACCCAAGGAATACAGCAGTAGAAAAAAGTATACTTTAGTAGAAACTTTTTGTTTTCTTTTTTTTTTATTTGTTTGTTTGAATTGAGGTTTAACGTCCCCGTCAATACTATTTAGGTCATTTTGGAGACTTTGCCTCCAATTTTGTGAGACTTTTACATACAGAGGCGCCGGACAAACCAAAGGAATTTACATGTAGGGAAGGTAAGATTCGCGCCATTTTGCCTGTACAGGCTTTGACACTCTAAGCGATTTACCAGTAGTCATGCACGGTCGATTTGGAAGTTTGATTTTTGATTGATTGATTTGAGGTTTAACGTCCCCGCCGACACTGTAAAGGTCATTTTGGAGACTTGCTTCCAATTTTGTGGGACTTTTACCCGACATTGAGATGAAATGACATCTCAAGCCCTGCCGCCCAATGAAACCAATAGGGTTTATAAGCATGGACGGGCCGACTCGCATCGCTTTACCTGGGCAGGCTTAGATCCTATAAGCAGTTTACCAGTACTCGTGTGCGGGTCGGTTTCGGCTCTGCGTGGAAGCATCATGCAGCCCATATATTTCTTCAAGCCCCGATGGGCGGGGGCCGATCTGCACGGAAGTATCATGCAGTGTAATAGCTCAGCATTTAATGCGTTTGCCTCTGATTTTAGGGGTCTGCGGTTCGATTTGCTGCAGCGGTAATAAAGTTGCGGTGTCCAAACATGCTACACTGGTATCATTTTCCGGGATAAATGCCCCAAAATGCACCGTCTATCAGATCGGGACGTTAACTGGATCCCCCTACCCCCATGCAGGGAGAATCATCCCTTATGCAAGTTAGAGATCTTTACGTAATTACTTGACGAGTTTAAACAATAGTTTATTAGTTAACTATACAATCATAACGTGTACTCAACTAATATACTATTGTTTAAACTAATCGTGTAATGTAATCACAATGATGGTGAGCTCTCAGATCCATTACCTGTGACAAATGGAGTCAAGCAAGGCTGTGTGCTAGCCTAGACACTGTTCAGCATGATGTTCGCTGCCATGCTCACAGATGTTTTCCAGGAGGGTTACAACGCCATACCGATTAGGTTTCGCTTTGATGGGAAGCTTTTCAATCTCGGGAGGTTGCAAGCCAAATCCAAGGTGCAAACAGAGGTGCTAGAGGAGTTCGTCATTGGAGATGACATGACACAAGGTGCATAATTATTGTGTAGGTTTTCATCCTGCAGATCTGGAGTATGCGTAATGTACACCTGACTGTAATGGCCAATTATGTCCGATCGCAGTAGTGGTTTTAGGGGTACTCAACGGCCCAGTCAATACTATTTAGGTCATTTTTACCGAACAGTTTACCTAGCCACCAGTGTTGCTGTTGGATGGATAGATAGATAGAGATAGATAGATAGATAGATAGATAGATAGATAGATAGATAGATAGATAGATAGATAGATAGATAGATAGATAGAATCTCCATGATCCGTTGGTTGGGGCAAGCATATATACCCTTAAAGTTGGGGAAAAAACGGAAATGGTCCATCATTGGCATTTAACAGTTAAGAATACAGGGGTAGCCATATCTATTCGCCGTACCCTTTTTTGGCTATATTCCGTACAGCTACCTGGTTGTAAACAGCTAAACGCCGTACACATGGATTTTTGGGTTTTAATAAATACGCTTAGTGTATGATAAAATCATGACCAGAGAAAGTTTTCAGATACTACCCATTATAAACAGAAACAGGTGAAAGAAAGTTTAAGCGGAAATAAATCAAGAAATTATAAAATCTGTAACCTATTTTCGAAAATTCTGGTCTTCACCCAGTACCAAGCATCGTTAAACTTGTGTTTCTGACTTTAAATCGATACATACAGCATAGAAAAACGCATAAAATCTTGCAGAAATCCCTCTGTTATTTCAAGGAAATAAATTTACACTTCGCGTGCAGAAAATAGATAAGAAATAAAGGCTACACTCACCGTGTTCCATGCCTACTTTCGGTTTCAATCGATTCACCGGGATTCTATTTCCGGTGTAGATGATAGACGGTGAATTGATTGGTCTCATTTTGGCAAACACTTTCTGATTGACATTTGAGATGTGTTTTGATTGGACAGTGCAGGAGTCAACAATGAAATGTACACCACTTTGTGTTTTGAATTTATTTCTGTCCATAGGATGTTAGGATATATTGATTGATGTTTCTAGTCAAAATGAAATGAAGCTCATCAAAGTTGGAACGGTTTTGTGTCCACAGGTGTACAAAAAATGAAAAAATACAGGATCAAAATGAAACAGGTATCAAATTATTCCTTGGTTTCTAACTAAGAAAATGAGTAATAACAACATATATTTAGCTTTACTATGAACGGAGTTATGGCAATTTTATGTTGACATCTCTGATAATGACCAAAATTAATTGATGAAAAAATAAACACAGAGTTTCACCTTTCATTTTTTTTTTATTTATTTTCACCACATGTTAACATATCAAAACTTTATTTGTATACAAAATATAAAATATGTACAGGCAAGGATAGGTTGTTATATTCTGAAAGCCATAAAGGTGACAAATTTTGCAATTTTGGTCAAAATCAGCTGGGGGTAGGGGTAAAGTCATGGTAAAAACATACCTTGATTGTGAATGACCAAACATTTTATTGATTTGTAGATCTTTGAAGCTGTATCTTTTCATATAACTTCCTTTGGCTATCAATCACCATACACCATTTATGAAACAAATATTCAGGGGGTGTGTGGGGGGTGGGGGCAGGTATAATTGGAGATCTTAACAGGCCCTTTGTGCGCAGTTCGTCGTCGGATATAAGGCAAATATTGTTTGTTTGATTTTATGTTTAACGTCCCCTTCAACACTGTATAGGTCATTTTGGAGACGTTGCTTCAAAGTTTGTGGGACTTTTACCCGACACTGAGATGAAACGACATCGCAAGCCCTGCCGCCCAATGAAACCAATAGGGTTTATAAGCATGGGCGGCTCGACTCGCACCGCTTTGCCTGGGCAGGCTTAGATCCTCTAAGCAGTTTACCAGTACTCGTGTGTGGGTCGGTTTCAGCTCTGCGTGGAAGCATCATGCAGCCCATCTATTTCTTAAGCCCCGATGGGCAAGGCAAATATTAAAGTATGTACATGTATTGGTAACTGAATGATTATGCCGGCCTCGGTAGCTCAGTCGGATTCGCGTCTGCTGATGATCAGGAGGGCACGGGTTCGACACCTGCCGGGGTTGGCAACATTCTTTCCTGGAGATTGATCATGAAACCTTTTCTACAGTCATTCTCTCCCTTTCGCTGATTCAAGAAGGGCAGTTGTCAGTTTCTTGCGAAAGAATGTATAGTGTACTGGTTAACCGTTTACGTATAAGACTACCAAGGAAAAGTGTGGATAGGTAAACTTACCGGCTCAAAAATGACCTAAAATAGTGTTGGCCGTGCCGTTAAACTCTAAAACAAACAAACAAACCAAGAGGCATTACTGAAAACAAACCCAAAACATTTAAATGTCAATTTGCACAGGGCATTATATTAGCCTTGCCAAGTTGTCCTACCCAGGACCACATTCTCCTTGGCCGAATTCTCCTTGGTCAAATCGTCCTGGCCAAATCGTCCTAGATTCATAGTGTATGTGTGTGTGTGGGGGGGGGGGGGGCGAATACATTGCTAGAACCAGACCAATGCATATGCCAAGACAATGCACAAAAACTTTGAACGTTTTCTAAAGATCACAATTGGTGCTTTAAACTATGTAGGACTAATTATTAATATCGGAAAACCTAATCTGAGACGGAAATTTCCTAGTGCTACGATCATCCAACAACCATTTTCCCCGGAAAATTTTGTGTCTTATCATATGCGTTGTACCCATTTCCATGCCCGTGGGCGTTGTATTGAAAATTGAACTAGGATTTCTCACTGTGTGCCTTCTAATTTCAAATTTTCCTTAAATCGTATTTGCAACAGTCCTATTTATCATGTGTATGTCCACAACCAACAAAAAAGTGTATGCCATCTTTCCAGAGGAGCGTTTCATTTAAAATAATGAGATTTCGCGGTGAAGTAGCTCAACTGTGTCAGGTTCTCCGTTTGACTGGATGTAACTGTCGAATTCGGACCATCGAATATAAATTTGTGAATAATATGTGTCTTCCGTGAAGCTAATGTGAGCAGCCGTATTGATTAGTAACATTAACACGAGATCTAGAACAACAACAAACCTGCACGTGTGATACCCATTCCGCCATTTTCTTTTTTATCCTGAGCGGAAAAATTTCCTTATCCGGTGTGTTTGTTCCTTACCCTGTGCGCTTGCCTTTACCAGTGTGCTATTGGCCATTTTGTGGGAAAGTAACTGTCCTTTTGGCTTTCCGCTTTTGATGTTTCCATTAGGTCTGTTGTTTCATGTTTGTGCTTCTGTCCCTTTGGTGTCTCTGATGGGAGCAGTGGGTTGATTGTATCGATTCCTGATCATTGCTTTCACTTCTATTTTAAGGTCAAGTACGAGAACACCATCGATATCATTATCGAGTCGGGTAACCGGGCAGGATTATACATACTCGTAAGTGGTTACCAGTTCAGTGCATTCTTTCGTCAGAAACACTGCCCTTCGTGAATCTGCGGAAGGGACAAAATGACCGAAGAAAAGATTCCATGATCAATCTCAACGATATAATGTTTCCGAAACAAAATGACCATAGAAAAGATTCCATGATCAATCTCCACGAAATAATGTTGCAGAAACAAAATTATCATAGAAAAGATTCCATGTTCAATCTCCAAAGCCGAAACAAAATGATCATAGACAATATTTCATGATCAATCTCCCCGGTCGAAAGAAATTAACCATACAAAAGATTCCATGATATATCTCCACGAAAATGTTACCGACCTGGCAGGTGTCGAACGCGTGACTCGCTGATCACCAATCACACGCGCGCGTATTCGAGAGAGCTAACGAGACCAATAAATGCCCAGCATCTTGGCAAAGAGCAGATGGGTTATCAGTCACGCTTTTCGAGTATCTCTTGCAATGCCTTCCCTATCAAGAAAGTTAAAGGAAAACCATCATTCTGTAATGCTATGCCTTTTTTATATTTAACCCATTGTATGCTAGTGGACTCTTCCATTGCTATATGTTAGACAAATCCATTTGTCATATAAGGGGTGTCAGGCCTATTTCTATTTTTGACAGAAAATTCTGTTAACCAAAATAGTGCAGGCCCTGATCAGACGCCGCATTCTGATCTGGGCCGGCACTGTTTGCCAAGATATCAAAAATCTGATAACTCCATAAAAATGCAGTAAAATTCCTATATTAAGACCACCTTTGGGACTGTTCAAAAGTGGTCTTAAAGACCACTTTTGAGCAGTCCCAAAGGTGGTCTCTTATTGGGAGACACCAGGTGTAGAAAACACATAAAAAGAATAAAAAGAATAACTAAAGCTTTCTCAATAAGGTTTTAAAAGCTGATTTGGTCTAAATTTTAGGTGGTCTTAATAGCGGGATTTTGTTGTATTTAGATAAAATTTAGGGATACATTTCTTATCTTGAAAACGTTTGTTGTGTGCACTCATTAGAATCGCCAACCAAGGCGATTCTAATGAGTACACAAAACAAACGCCCCTTTATTCGACAAAAGATTGAAAAATGATCCCTAGTACATGAAAGTGTCCTTACCCGACAATACATGTATAAGTAATTATCAGTGGCTAGACCGTAGTTTGATAGTCCCATAGGTCTTTGAGCCATTGAAGGTTCAGGGAGTGGGGACAAGGTTCAGGAAGTGTGGACAAGACTCAGTCGTTAGATCATCTGGGCAGTCACCATTATTAACCAACGATGGTTTGATATTCCTTTAAGCACATTCATCACGATAACAATTCCGTGGAACGAAGAAAACCCCACTTCATACAAAGAAAAAGGGTTTACGGGGTATACATTATCTGCCATATTTTTCATCAAAAACATAGATTGTGGGTACTCGTTAGAACTGCCTCATTGAGGCGGGTCTAACGAGTACCCACAATCTATGAGGCGGTTCTAACGAGTACCCATAATCTATGTTGCAAAGCGAAATAAGAAAGATGTTACAATTTTTACCTAATATTTGTCATTTCTGACACCATGTTTTACCTAATATTTGTCATTTCTGACACCATGTTGGATGCCATTATTTTTCGCCAGTCGGATGCGCGTCTGACTAGTGATCAGGAGGACGCGGGTTCGAAACCTGCTGGGAGACTGGCCATGAAATCGTTTCTACAGTCAGGCGAAAGAATGTGTACTGTACCGGTTAACCGCTTACGTATGTCCAGGAAAAGTGTGGCTAGGTAAACTAACTGACTCTAAAATGACCTAAAATAGTGTTGACTGGGTCGTTAAACTCCAATGCAAACAAATAAACGCCATTATTTCACATGGACATGTTTTTCCTAACGAAAGCAGTGATACAATGATTGACAATGCTTAACAATTATTTTTTGCACTGAACACATTCACAATGAATGGTAACGGCATACATGTATAATACTACTGAATGCAATTAACATATCAACACAAATTGACTGTTATAACAGGGCAATGGTGATAAAAAACCGGAGATACATAGGTTACGACACTAGCAACAGTGTACGCTTTTCAAAAAGGGTTTTAATGTATTTTATTAGTAGTTTCAAACAGGTCACATTTTTACTATTCAGCAAATAATACAGCTGCTTTCTACTACTCATGCAGATCGTAGATGAAATGTTCGTATTTAATTTGCTTAATTTCAAAAAGAAAGCCTCCCGTAAGGGCCTGTATGTCGCACATTCCAAAAGAAAGTGGTTCTCATCCTCTACTGATTCTGTACTACAAAGAGTGCATTTTCTATCACATGTACTTCTTTATTGTTTACTGCATGAGCACAACATGTAAAACAGTGAGCAGAATCTTAGCATAACATAATAAATGTGTTCTGCTTCCGTAACATAAAATGCCAACAATTTTGGGCATTTTAAAATGTATGAATAGAGCAAGTAACATTCTCTGATAGCCCCCGCCCATCGGGGCTTGAAGAAATAGATGGGCTGCATCATGCTTCCACGCAGAGCTGAAAACGACAGGTAAACTGCCTAGAGGATCTTAGCTGCCCAGGCAAAGTGGTGCGAGAAGGTCCGTCCATGCTTATAAACCCTATTGGTTTCATTAGGTGACAGGGCTTGAGATTTCATTTCATCTCAATGTCGGGTAAAAGTCCAACCAAAATTAGAAGCAGTGTCTCAAAAATGACCTATACAGTGTTGATGGGGAAGTTAAACCTCAAATCAAACAAACAAACAAACAAAACAAAAACATTCTCTGATGATCTACTTCTAATGAGACCTTTTCAAGATGAAATGAGAAAATTCTCCCTATGTTCTCCCAAATATACTATTGTAATGTTATGCAATTATGGGATTTTTTTTCCTGCGTACTCAACAATGAGTTTGATTGTTTGTGTGTTTGTTTGTTTGTTTTTGAGTTTAATGGCCCAGTCAACACTATTTAAGGTCATTTTTGAGCCGGTCAGTTTACCTATCCACACTTTTCCTGGACAGGCCTATACGTAAGTTGTTAACCAGTACAGTGCACATTCTTTCACCAGAAACTGACAACTGCCCTTCTTGAATCAGCAGAAGGGAGAGAATAACCTCAGAAAAGATTTAATGATCAATCTCCACGATAGAATGTTGCCGACCCTGGCAGGTATCGAACCCGCATCCTCCTGATCACCAGTCAGACGCGTATCCGACTGAGCTACCGAGGCCGGCTCACACTTAGTTTGAGACAGCCACAGTATATGAGTCCTGGAGGCTCAAGCTATTGGAATTTCACTGACATCAAAGCTCCAGAAAAGGTGCCTCAACGATGCACTTCTTATGAATACCCACAACACCTTATGTTTTCATACAATGGAGTTTACTTTTTGGTCATTCTCTCCTTTCTTCTGACTCAGGAAGGGTGGTTGCCATTCTTGCAAATGAAAGTATAATATGCTGTGTAACTTAACCGCATGTATAATGAAGACAAGTGGTAAGGTAAACTGAGGGGCTCGATGTGGCCCAAATAATGTTGACTGGGCTGACAAACCCATATACATGTTCAATGGCTGATATAACCAATTTCTTGGGCCTATTGAAAGCTAGACATAACAAATATTTAGGGGTAAATTTGGGAGATTTTTCTACTGGATTGTGAAAATATATGCTGTGGGTAGTGGTACTCATTAGAAACGCCTCATTGAGTACACACAACATACAATAAAAAGAACATAGAGAAGATATTCGTTGATTACGACCTTGTGTGCGCCGTCGTTAAGGTTGACGTCATGCACGATTCGTGACGTCATTTTACATTCCTGCAGAGTCAACACAATATGGCGGACGTTGGTAACCGCGAAGTGACTGCAGCATTGAAATTCCGCGCTAAGAAATGGAAGGTATGCAAGAAAAAGAATCCAATATGGATGTGAGGGGTGGATAGAAAAATCCGTCCCTCGGGATCACTGTCCGGCATCACTCGGCAAGCCTCTTGATGCCGGACAGTGACCCTTGGGACGGATTTTTCTATCCACCCCTCACACCCATATAAGATTCTTATATTCCTATATCATCTCAATTCTGCCTCTTCAGCTGGCAGAACAAACTCTATGCCGAACCCATCACGGAAACACGCCTTTATAATTCTGACACCACTTAAACCCCCCATTTATATAGGTAAATTGGGGTTTACAGGGGTAAGCCTTAAATTTTCTAATTTCTGCTCTAAAATACAGATTGTGAGTACGTGTTAGAACCGCATCTAACTTTTTGAGCACTAACAAAAATAATATCATAATTTTTCGAGTGAAAATTTTCATTTTTCGGCCCTAAAATTTTCAGAGTATTTGAATAGGTGTGTTTTCGTGACACCTCCATCTCTCAAACTATCCGTTTCACCATCACGTGAACAAGTCTGTGAAATGAACACCCCACCAAAAGACACCACTTTAAATAGAGAAAACTGGGGTTTAAGGGGGTATACATTATTTTTTTTATTTCTCCTCCAAGACTTACATGTAGGTCGTGGGTAATCGTTAGAACCGCCGTTCTAACGAGCACCCACAACCTATGTTTGCAGTATACAATACGACAACACGCCTATACAAATGCAGTGTAAACTTTATCGCCAGAATAACGGAATTCGTAAGATGAAAAATTGGGATACAATAAAATTCCTATATTAAGACCACTTTTAAGACTGTTCAAAGGTGGTCTTAAAGACCACTTTTGAACAGTCCCAAAGGTGGTCTCTTATTATGAGACATTGGGTGCAGAAAACACAAAGAAAGAATAACTAAAACCTTCTCAAGAAGCTTTTAAAACCAGAACATCACGAAAACATCCCTTTATAATTTTGACCCCCTTGAACCCCACTTTTATATAGAAAAACTGGGGTTTCCGGGGGTATACCTAATTTTTCTTATTTCTGCTCTAAAATATAGATTGTGGGCACTCGTTAGAACCACCTCGATGAGGCGGTTCTAACGAGTGCACACAATCTATATTTGGAGCAGAAATAAGAAAAATATCACAATTTTTCATCATTAAATTTTCATTTTTTCGGCGGTAAGATGGTATAGGCGTGTTTTCGTAATGTTCGTCTAAATTTTAGGTGGTGCTAACAGCTGAATTTCACTGTATTTTTCTTATTTATGCTCAAAATATAGATTGTTGGTACTCGTTAGAACCGCCTCGAGCCTCGAGGCGGTTCTAACGAGTACCTACGATCTATATTTTAGAGCAGCAATAAGTAAAATACCCCAGTTTTTCATATACAAGAATTCCGCCGAATGCTACGTCGTGCATGTGGGGGTGCAAAGTCACCGAACCATGATATCTAGTCCAAGGTCAAACATAGATGCTTGCATAAAAGCTGCCATTCTTAAATGCAAGCTTGTACTACGTATCATTAATGAAGCTCTAATAAGTCTTGAGAAATGAACTTTACCATTAGGGTAAACGCTAGGGTGGTTGCAATATTTTACAAAGTCAGTGAACCATAAAAGTAGGTCAAGGTCAAATATGGATGCTTGTGTTTAAGTTTCCATCCCCAGATACAAGTTTGTACTAAGTATCAATAATGAAGCTCTTATAGTTCTTGAGAAATTAACTTGACCATTTGGGTGAACGCTAGGGTGGTCACAATAATTTACAAAGTCAGTGAACCATAAAATGTAGGTCAAATATGGATGCTTGCATTTAAGTTGCCATCCACAGGTACAAGTTTGTACCAAACATCATTATTGAAGCTCTAATTGTTCTTGAGAAATAAACTTGACCATTAGGGTGAACGATAGGGTGGTCGCAATATTTTACAAAGTCAGTGAACCATGAAGGTCAAGGTCAAATATGGATGCTCGCATTTCAGTTCCCATCCCCAGATACAAGTTGTACCAAGTGCCATTACTGAAGCTCTTATAGTTCTTGCGAAATAAAATTGACCATTAGGGACAGGTAGGAACGCTAGGGTGGTCGCAAAAGTTGACGCTTTGACAAACAGACGTACAAACGAACAGACGGAAAAACCGGACGCCTATATTGTGCCAACTCAATGAGGCGGTTCTAACGAGCAGCCAAAACCTTTGTTTGCAGTATAAATTAGAAAAAATATCACAGATTTTCATCAGAAAAGTAGCCATTTTGGAGATATGAATAAAATGCACTATGTCTCACGGGTGTGTTATCGTCATGTGGTGTTTGAGCCATTAAAATTTGACTGTAATTATCAAGAAGCTGGTGGAAATCTTTTATCACAGACTTTACAACCAAACCCGTCAGCACCTCCTGTATGTACCAAAGAATGTCTGTCTAGACATGCCCTGGATCTGACCTAGATAAAACAAAGTTTCATCATCACGTGAACAAGTCTGTGAAATGAACACCCCCTAAACTCCAATTTATACAGAGAAAACTTGGGTTTCGTATTGGGGGTATACCTTAGTTTCTTTTATTTCTGCTCCAATACATAGGTTGTGGGTACTCGTTAAAACCGCCTCAATGAGGTGGTTCTAACAAGCACCCAAAACCTTTGTTTGCAGTATAAATTAGAAAAAATATCACAGATTTTCATCAGAAAAGTAGCCATTTTGGAGATATGAATAAAATGCACTATGTCTCACGGGTGTGTTATCGTCATGTGGTGTTTGAGCCATTAAAATTTGACTGTAATTATCACGAAGCTGGTGGAAATCTTTTATCACAGACTTTACAACCAAACCCGTCAGCACCTCCTGTATGTACCAAAGAATGTCTGTCTAGACATGCCTTGGATCTGACCTAGATAAAGCAAAGTTTCATCATCACGTGAACAAGTCTGTGAAATGAACACCCCCTAAACTACACTTTATACAGAGAAAACTGGGGTTTCGTATTGGGGGTATACCTTAGTTTCTTTTATTTCTGCTCCAAGATATAGGTTGTGGGTACTCGTTAGAACCGCCTCAATGAGGCGGTTCTAACGAGCACCCACAACCTATGTTTGCAGTATAAATAAGAAAAATATCACGGATTTCATCACAAAAGTAGCCATTTTGGAGGTGTGAAAAAATGCACATTGTCTCACGGGTATCGTCATGTGGTGTTCGAGTCATTAAAATTTGACTGTAATTATCAAGAAGCTGGCTGTTCCTTTTTAACCCTTGCATCAACAGTTTTCTCAGCTTTAACACTATGGTTTGTTCTGTGTTTCAGAAGCTTTTTGACTGTTGGAAATGTTCTATCACAGACTTTACAACCAAACCCGTCAGCACCTCCTGTACGTACCAACGATGATGATGATGTTATGATGATGTTTTCGAGTTTAACGACGATATGTACCAACGAATGTCTGTCTAGACACACCCTGGATCTAATCTAGATAAAACAAAGTTTCATCAACACGTGAACAAGTCTGTGAAATGAACACCCCCTAAACTCCACTTTATACGGAGAAAACTGGGGTTTATGGGGGTATACATTATTTTATTTCTGCTCCAATACATAGGTTGTGGGTACTCGTTAGAACCGCCTCAATGAGGCGCTTCTAACGAGCACCAGAAACCTTTGTTTGCAGTATAAATCAGAAAAAATATCACAGATTTTCATCAGAAAAGTAGCCATTTTGGAGATATGAATAAAATGCACTATGTCTCACGGGTGTGTTATCGTCATGTGGTGTTTGAGCCATTAAAATTTGACTGTAATTATCAAGAAGCTGGTGGAAATCTTTTATCACAGACTTTACAACCAAACCCGTCAGCACCTCCTGTATGTACCAAAGAATGTCTGTCTAGACATGCCCTGGATCTGACCTAGATAAAACAAAGTTTCATCATCACGTGAACAAGTCTGTGAAATGAACACCCCCCTAAACTACACTTTATACAGAGAAACTGGGGTTTCGTATTGGGGGTATACGTTAGTTTATTTTATTTCTGCTCCAAGACATAGGTTGCGGGTACTCGTTAGAACCGCCTCAATGAGGCGGTTCATACGAGCACCCACAACCTATGTTTGCAGTGTAAATAAGAAAAATATCACATATTTTCATAAGAAAAGTAGCCATTTTGGAGGTGTGAAAAAATGCTCTATGTCTCACGGATGTGTTATCTTAATGTGGTGTTAACACACCCTTGAGACATAGTGTATTGTAATGTGGTGTTTGAGAGATTAAAAGGGGGAGTTCCAGCCTATAGTAAATTTCCTTAGGGTTCTGCCCACGCACAGATTTTCATGATATTGTGCATAATTACTGCTTGGTAAATGACTATTCATTATTTAGCTATTTCACTCTTATATCTGTGTTCGTTATAAATCTACACTGTTTTGTTTATGTCCACATCTGAAAGTAGGGGTACCCCAAAACTAGTGTATATATATACATTCCACCTTTTGATTTTTTTGAGTTATTTTGTTCTCAGGCATCACTGCAGTCATCTGTGATTATCTTTGAATCACATTTAGCATTGTTTAGGCAAAGTTCGATACACCATGCTCAATTTCATATGGAGCAGACCCCAGAATTCACAACCATAAAATCTTTTGGAGTATGTTTGACGTTTGATTTCACACTGTTGCAGTTCTTGTCACCCCATCATTTTAATATGAAAATTGACCATATATATGTAGAACATTTTGTCAAACTTTCTTGAAAATCTGAGACCGGTAACATACCGCATTTGAACATTGAATAGTAATGGTCAGAGTTTTGAATTGTTTCAAACCATTTGTAGATATCATATGGTGCGACATTTTCAATCGAAAAATTGCTCGCCAATATATAATAAATATGATTATATGTATGTTTATATGATGGTGTATAGTATGAGCTCATATATAATCAGCATTTGTATCAAGTATGATGCCCTGATGAACACCAAAAAACACAATTCATTTCGAGCTTTCGTTAACAATTCAATCAGATCTTATTTTAAAAAATACTTCATTTTAAAACAAGCGTTTTTGCACTAAAGTAATTCTAAATAGAAGTGGAGGCAATGCTGAAGCTTAGCATAACAAAGATTGTTGAAATGGCAAGTAAATTGGATGGTTCTGTAAAGTATGCATTTAACTGATGCCGTGATCTTAAAAAGTTTGAAAAGTCTGAATGTCATACTGGAATGACACAGGTTGCTTGAATGGCCAAGAATAGTGATGTTTGTATTATGTTTCAGCCAGGTAGGTCATAAAAACACAGACAATATTTTCTGATCGTTTGACCCACTGTATACACAGATTACTGTAGACAAAATGGTACTGTTGTTTTTGGCTCACTCTGACAATGCCCCTTCGGTCTACTTCAATCGCACTAACTGTCACCTTGTAAGAAAGTTTTATTCTTAAATATGATCATCTAAGTTCTAAAATATGATCCAGAAAACAAGCAGTTATTTTTGGAAAGCATTAATTAATATAATAGAGAAGACTTAATTCAACTTTCAAACACTTTCACAATTTAAAATAGCAAACAGTACATGTGCTAGCAGTACTTTAGAAAAACGTGAAGCCAGCTGCACTGATTTTGATTCAGCCAATGTGCTAGTGGTACAGCTAACAAGTGATTCATGCCATTTGTAAATCTTCGGCCCCGTCCATTTGGGCTTGAAGAAATTGATTTGGCTGCATATTGCTTCCACACGGAGCTAAAACTATCCGAACACGAGTACTGGTAAACCGCTTAGAAGGACTAAGCTTGCCCAGGCAAAGTGGTGTGAGTCAGGCCGTCCAATGTATATAAGCCTTGTAGTTTCATAGGGTGGCAGGGCTTGAGATATCATTTCATCTCAATGTCGGGAACAAGTCCCACAAAATTGGAAGCAGCATCTCCAAAATGACCTAAATAGTGTTAATTAATGCGTAACTATACCAAATTTAGTGACACAGAGGCATTTCTGATATTTTATCTTCATCAGTGTGTCTAAACCCCAAAGTTTTGAAACCGAAACGGATGATGGACAAGACCCGGCAAACACAGCGCATCCCCCTCCGAGCACACACCGACCGACGTAGCTCATGAGACAGGTCAACTGGAGGCATCAGGCAAGAGACGCCTACCAGGGAACTTATAGGCGTCCCCCACCGAGCCAACATCAGCAAACATGGCCCACACTCCACGGAAGTCCCGGGCATCAGGAAGGAGATGCCCCAAAACGGACTAAAACATTGCAGCAAACACTATTGCCTATGTTATAATGAACCTAGAAAAAATGCAAAAAATGCTTTCAATGGTCTCACAAAACCTTTGATGTGTGTGTGTGGGGGGGGGGGGGGGGGGAAGGGGGGTGTGGAGCGACATGTGAGTCTCTTTGACCAAGTGATGTAAGAAAAAATACCAATACATGGACTGATCCATAATAAGAACAAATCAGAAAATCAGCCTGTCTTTTCACAGATGGCAAATTATTGACTGCTGTTTTATTTTAAAGAGGGAAATGTCAACAATAAAAACAGTTAAGGAAACAACAGGATTATGAAAGTAATTTAATAAGCAAACTCAATACACCATTGTGTATTACTGACATTAATATCTTTGTATTGCGGGTTTAAAAAAGACCAAATAAAATAGGGTAAAATATATCCACCTTGTCTTATTCCTATTGTGTCATTATACATTTTAACAGCATAACCGCTTTTGCAATGCTGTAAACACTAACACTCATCGTGATCACTGCATGAGTGCATTATATTTTTCTCTCTGCTAATGTATGTTCTCATCTTCTATTTAAAACCCAAACTAAAAATTATTCTCAGTCGAACAGTGTATTTTTGTTTTCATGAAAAATTTAATAAATTTTGTAAATAAATTCATCAGAAAAATTAAAAGACCTAGACACATTTATATTTTTGGTATTATATGAATCCTTATAGAGTTCTGTTGCCAATCAAAGCAACAAAATTCGAAAACAATCGAGCTTGTTGATTTAAGAATGAAAAGTTCACAGGTGTGTATGACCTCTACAGGGGATTACCTCAGGGAGCTCTCCTGAGAACTATAGTAATTAATCAAATAAAACAAAGTTATATATATAGTTGATAGACCTAAAGTAAACAACAACTGAAGTTTCAAGAAAATCTGTGCGTGGGCAGATTTGGAACTCCCCCTTTGACTGTAATTATCAAGAAGCTGGCTGTTCCTTTTTAACTATTGCATCAACAATTTTCTCAGCTTTAACGCTATGGCTTGTTCTGTGTTTCAGAAGCTTTTTGACTGTTGGAAATGTTTTATCACAGACTTTACAACCAAACCCGTCAGCGCCCCCTGTATGTACCAAAGAATGTCTTTCTAGACATGCTCTGGATCTGAATTTTTTCTTACATTCAATACAAGTATGTGGTTTAAGTCCTGCATGTATAAGCATATGTTGCTTGACACACTGTGCTTGGGTAAAACTTTTACCACATGTTTGACAGTGGTGATTTTTCTCTCCGGTATGTTGAATCATGTGACGTTTTAAGTTTCCAGCTGTTCGGAATGTTCGACCACATACTCCACAGATTTGTTGTTTCTCAGGTGACTCATGAATATGCAAAATATGCCTCTTCAGATTGTGCACATCTCTGAATGTTTTGTCACACAGTGGACAATCATGTTTTATCCCATCATCGTGTATGGTCTCATGTCTATTACAATCTGATCTAGATCGAAACAGCTTCTTGCAGACTCGGCAAGAGTAAGGCTTTACGTCATCATGTATCCGCATGTGAATTTTTAAATTTGAGGAATTTGCCAGTTTCTTGCCACATAAATCACAACTAAATAACTTTTCACCAGTGTGAACCAATTGGTGTTGTTTATAGTTTGAAGATCCAATAAACTGCATACCACATGTCTCACAAGTATGAGTTTTAATACCAGAATGAACAAGCATGTGTATCCTAAGACTTGTCTTGGCACTATATTCTTTGGGGCAAAGTTCACATTTAAATGGTTTCTTCTGAGTGTGAATTGACATGTGATATTTAAGACCATTGGCTGAAGCAAAATTCTTATTACAAAGAACACATAAATAAGGTTTATCACCAGTATGAATAAGCATGTGGTACTCTAACCCAGTTTTGGCTGTAAATTGTTTATCACACACCGAACATGAGAATCTGTCCTTCCGATGAGATAGATCTTGGTGTTGGAGAAGACTGGATTGTTCTTTGAACTTTTTGCCACAGTCACTGCAGTTGTAAGACGTTTTCTCATTGCCAGAGTTTCTGATCACGTGGGCTCCTACAAGATGTAATCTTAGACTAGTGGTGTTGGCTAACTTCTTGTTGCAAGTCTTGCATTTTGTAGGTTCTGCCATGTTGGATTATTTTCACCTGTGTTACAAAATTAAAATATGGAAAGCTATTGTTACCATAGCAACAGATAAGGAAGGTATTTTGTGATAATTTAAGGATAGTTTTCCTTAATTCTCCATATAAACCTATGTTGTGGGTAGTCATTAGAACCGCCTCGCTGAGGCGTTTCCATCTTCTGATACTGCGTCGGTCACATTTGAGCATTACCGCAGGTGTATATTACATACACTCCAGGTTTTGCAGGGTGAAAGCCTACACAGTAATCATGTAATTACGGTAGGGATCTTTAACCTGCACAGGGGATGGTTCTCCCTGCACAGGGGGCCTCCAGTTAACGTCCCGATCCGAAGGACGGTGCACTTTATGACATTCATCCCTGCAAATGATGCCAATGGAGCGTGTTCGGACACCGAAATTTTATCGCCGCTGCCGGGGATCGAACCCGGGACCTCTAGCATCAGAGGCAGGTGCACTAACCACTGAGCTATCACGCTCCGATAATGAATACCCACAACGTAGGTTTATATGGCGAATTGACAAAAACTAGTCTTCAGTTATCACACAAAACGAACCTTATCTGTTGCTATGATAGAGGTGCCACATCAGAATTGATAATTGAATTGTCATTGGTGATACGTCAAATGACATCCATACGCCACATTGAAGCAATTCTAACAAGTTCCCACAACATGTTTCAATGGAGAAAGCAGGGCTGCCGAAAGCAGTTCTAATAGGCGCCTTCTAATACTGGTTTGCAAAAAAGGAAGACAGTCTGATCAATCGAAACATTATATTATTGTTGAACAAATATTACCTCTGAACATTAATAATAATTGCAGATATAGATAACCGCTGATGATTGGCGGCAATCACAACTGTAACTGCAGTTAGAGACGGCTGTATTTACTTCGGAGGAAACAACACCTGGCGCTTGCGGGGATCGAACCGACGACCTCTCGATCTCAAATCCGATGCTTTACCACTGCACCACAGCGCTCTCAGTGAGGCGGTTCTAAACAGCACTCACAACCTATGTTTGCAGAATAAATAAGAAATAAAAAAGAATGGGAGATACTTTTGAATATTCCGCTCTTTTATTTCAATGTATACGGCTCCCGCCCATCGGGGCTTGAAGAAATAGACAAGCCTGCCCAGGCAAAGCGGTGTGGACCGTCCATGCTTATAAACCATATTAGTTTCATTAGGCGGCGGGGCTTGAGATGTCATTTCATCTCAATGTCGGGTAAAAGTCTCAAACGTTGGAAGCAATGTCCCCCAAAATGACTTATACAGTGTTTACGGGGACGTTAAACCTTAAATCAATAAGTCAAATCAATTTCAATGCATAGTGTAATCTTAATTGCGTGACGGCATGCTTTAGAGCTTAACATACAGGCTCTTTTTTTTTTTTTTTTTTTTTTTTTTTTTGGACGGGGAATTAAACCTTAATTCAAACAAACCGTGAAAGAGACAAACAAACGAAAAAAAAAGGACTAAATCCGACTGTCTGTCCGTGCGTATAATGTAGTTACATGTAAATGGTTATCTGTATGGGACTAAAAATCTGATAAATTTATTCCTCTAACGGGCTTCCGTGGCCTAGTGGATAAGAGCGCTGACCGGTCTCTTACCGCTGTGGGTTACAGCCTAGCCCGGGTCACATATGAGACGCTAAATTCGGCAACGGTTGGTCAGGTGGTTTTACTCTGGGTACTCCGGTTTTCGCCCACCTCTACCTCTCACTATCTATTTCACTCGATATGAGTGAAATAATAATCATTCTTCGTTACCGTCAATCCCGCTGATTAAATTTAACCACATCCATTTCTGACTATCAACCAATCAAATCAATTAATATAGTGTATTCATACAATTCAAAAACTGCATATAGAAGCCTCCGTGGTGTAGTGGTTATGCTACTCGCCTTGTAAACCAGGGGTCGTAGGATCGACTCCGGGCTTCTCCAGAATTTAGGATGTGTCTTTAAACCGAGGTCCAGTCTCCATATGACCTTAGCTGTTGGCGAGACGCAAAACTCAAACACTCACTCAAAAACTGCATGGAAAACAGGGCCATCGGGGCTTGGAGAAATAGATTGGGCTGCACGATGCTTCCACGCAGAGCTGATACCGATCGCACATGATTACTGATAACCCGCTTAGACCGTCTAAGCCTGCCCAGGAAAATTGCTGCGAGTCGCCCCGTCCATGCTTATAAACCCTGGCGGCAGAGATTGAGATGTCATTTCATCTCAATGTCGGGTAAAAGTCCCACAAAATTGGAAGCAACGTCTCCAAAATGACCTAAATAGTGTTGACGGGGACGTTAAACCTAAAATCAAACAAACAAAAGCATGGAAAACAGTGTAGATCCGGTTCAGAGGGCAGAAGCAATCTGATCAGGACCCGCACTGCTTGCAAAGATACGGATAGTCGTGTTCAGAGGGATAAGGGTCAGGTTGCTTCTAATAAGAGCAATTTATTGATTTAAATTACGGTTCTTAATATAAAGCTCAACAAGAACATGTAATTCCATTAAACATTAAATTTACATACGATAAACCCTTATGTACTTCAGTCGCTAATAGGGTACATTTGTATGTTGTGGCAGTGTGAAACTCGATAAATAACCAGTGCTTCGGCTGAAGTGCACGACCCGCCGGATGCTTTTAGCTTTATGAGTGTTACCATATATGGGTATGGCGGCCATTTTGGTCATGTGACCTGGACCTAAAACGGTTCCCCCAATAAATGCGCCTTATCGTAAGGAGCAAAAATATATCTTATACTTTAGTACTGTATTCTGAATCGTTTGCAGGATAAAAAGCATTCTCACTTTTCCAATACAAAATCATATGTGTCAAAGTTTGACCTAGGCACAAAGAAGGTCAAGGTCAACCAAGGGTCACCATTTCAGCAATTTATGATGGGCCTACGTCCCAGATGCTATTTATCAAGTTTCTTGGAAATCTGCCCAGTGGTTCTGGAGAATACTATTTTTGAAGGGTTTTTACCATATATGGCTTGGCGGCCATTTTGGTCATGTGACCTGAACCCCATGAGCAAATTTTGGTTTCCCCCATCCCATAGAGGCTCCATATGAAATTTGACTTCAATCGGCCCAACGGTTTCCGAGGAGAAGCAGTTCCAAAATTTTCGCATTTTTCGCCTCGGCGAGGCTATACTAAATGGAATGTAATATTTCGCAAGTTCATTGGTTAGATCTCATTTATATCTATCAGTATGCCAAAAATTGTTTAAATATTCCAACAAAAGCATATGTGTCAAAGTTTGACCTAGGCACAAAGAAGGTCAAGGTCAACCCAGGGTCACCATTTTAGCAATTTATGATGGGCCTACGTCCCAGATGCTATTTATCAAGTTTCGTGGAAATCTGCGTAGTGGTTCTGGAGAATACTATTTTTGAAGGGTTTTTACCATATATGGCTTGGCGGCCATTTTGGTCATGTGACCTGAACCCCATGAGCAAATTTTGGTTTCCCCCATCCCATAGAGGCTCCATATGAAATTTGACTTCAATCGGCCCAACGGTTTCCGAGGAGAAGCAGTTCCAAAATTTTCGCATTTTTCGCCTCGGCGAGGCTATACTAAATGGAATGTAATATTTCGCAAGTTCATTGGTTAGATCTCATTTATATCTATCAGTATGCCAAAAATTGTTTAAATATTCCAACAAAAGCATATGTGTCAAAGTTTGACCTAGGCACAAAGAAGGTCAAGGTCAACCCAGGGTCACCATTTTAGCAATTTATGATGGGCCTACGTCCCAGATGCTATTTATCAAGTTTCGTGGAAATCTGCCTAGTGGTTCTGGAGAATACTATTTTTGAAGGGTTTTTACCATATATGGCTTGGCGGCCATTTTGGTCATGTGACCTGAACCCCATGAGCAAATTTTGGTTTCCCCCATCCCATAGAGGCTCCATATGAAATTTGACTTCAATCGGCCCAACGGTTTCCGAGGAGAAGCAGTTCCAAAATGTTCACATTTTTCGCCTCGGCGAGGCTATACTAAATGGAATGTAATATTTCGCAAGTTCATTGGTTAGATCTCATTGATATCTATCAGTATGCCAAAAATTGTTTAAATATTCCAAGCGGTTAAGTCACTATCACCAATTTTCACAAACGGGTTACGGACGGACAGACAGACTTATCATATATGGCTTGGCGGCCATTTTGGTCATGTGACCTGGACCCCATGAGTAAATTTTGGTTTCCCCCATCCCATAGAGGCTCCATATGAAATTTGACTTCAATCGGCCCAACGGTTTCCGAGGAGAAGCAGTTCGAAAATTTTCGCATTTTTCGCCTCGGCGAGGCTATACTAAATGGAATGTAATATTTCGCAAGTTCATTGGTTAGATCTCATTTATATCTATCAGTATGCCAAAAATTCTTTAAATATTCCAACAAAAGCATATGTGTCAAAGTTTGACCTAGGCACAAAGAAGGTCAAGGTCAACCCAGGGTCACCATTTTAGCAATTTATGATGGGCCTACGTCCCAGATGCTATTTATCAAGTTTCGTGGAAATCTGCCTAGTGGTTCTGGAGAAGACTATTTTTGAAGGTTTTTTACCATATATGGCTTGGCAACCATTTTGGTCATGTGACCTAGACCCCCCGTGAGCAAATTTTGGTTTTCCCCATCCCATAGAGGCACCATATGAAATTTGACTTCAATCGGCCCAACGGTTTCCGAGGAGAAGCAATTCGACAATTTTCACATTTTTCGTCTCGGCGAGGCTATACTAAATGGAATGTAATATTTAGCAAGTTCATTGGTTAGATCTCATTGATATCTATCAGTATGCCAAAAAATGTTTAAATATTCCAAGCGGTTAAGTCACTATCACCAATTTTCACAAACGGGTTACGGACGGACAGACAGACTTATCATATATGGCTTGGCGGCCATTTTGGTCATGTGACCTGGACCCCATGAGCAAATTTTGGTTTCCCCCATCCCATAGAGGCTCCATATGAAATTTGACTTCAATCGGCCCAACGGTTTCCGAGGAGAAGCAGTTCGAAAATTTTCACATTTTTCGCCTCGGCGAGGCTATACTAAATGGAATGTAATATTTCGCAAGTTCATTGGTTAGATCTCATTGATATCTATCAGTATGCCAAAAATTGTTTAAATATTCCGAGCGGTTAAGTCACTATCACCGATTTTCACAAACGGGTTACGGACGGACAGACTGACAGACTGACAGAATGACAGATAGACACGGTGATTTTAGGGCACTCTTAGAAATCAACCGACTTCAGTCGGTCGCTTTTTCTGCGGGTCGTGCAATTACTTGTTGCGTCGGTAATGCCTACCCAAAGACCGCGCCGACTGACATGTGTATACAAGCACAAAGAAAACTTCTTAAACTGAGAATGCTAAACCTAAGCCAGCTTGACAAGAAGATTTAGCTGTTCATGAGTTATAAACAATCTAGCCAAGGAATTTTCTGTATGCGAATACTTTTGCGTGCTAATCTTTTTCTACATTTACCATTATCATTATTATCGTTATGATGATTATTATCATTGTTTTTCTTCTTCTTTATTATTATTATTATAACTTCTTTTTCTTTATTATTATTATTATTATTATTATATACTATTTACACCGTTGTTATTGTTGTTGTTAACACTGCTGCATCAAATTTTACTGCAAAACATACGGACGGACAGACTGACAGAATGACACGGTGATTTTAGGGCACTCTTAGAAAATCAACCGACTTCAATCGGTCGCTTTTTCTGCGGGTCGTGCAACCAGGCGTTACTAATAAAAAGATCAATGTTATCAATTTTCACACATTTAGAAATTCCTATTTGATTGTCATTTTAGCTCATATTTAAAGACGGACAATAACAAGTATAGTTTATTTATTTATTTATTTATTTATTTATCACATTGGTCACATTTATGACTATCCGAGTCACTCAAATGTCTTGATTTTATATTCATTCAAAATTCGCAAACTGAATGACAAACAGTGTAGATCCAGACCAGATGATCAGATGTAATAAACACCTCTCTAAATAGAAGTAAAGGCACTGATCAGGAATATATTGCGAAAACACGCCTGTTCAAATATATTGGAAATTTTACCATCGAAGAAATAAAAAATTTCAGATAAAAATTCTGATATTTTTCATATATCTGTTCAAAATATAGACTGTTCGTACTCGTTAGAAGCGCCTCGGCGAGGCGGTTCTAACGAGTACCCACAATCCATAATTTTAAGCAGAAATAAGAAAAATAATGTTTACCCCCTGTAAACCCTAGTTGGAGATAAAGGGGGTCAAAATTACGTAGATGGGTTTTCGTGATGGATATAAGGGAACGAAACACAAACATTTAATAACTAGGCCCTACTGAAAACATCAGCTTACAATTTTCCTTTTTTCGGCGGTAAATGTATTTGTATGGTCGTGTTTTCGTAATGGACACACATTATAGATAGTTTTGCTCTCTGCAGTGCTTCTTTGTTTCCTAAATAATCTTTTTTTTATTCTTTGCACAGGCCCAAATAAGAAGAAAGATATTTTTCGGGATCCATACCGAAAAGAACGCAGTCAGAACCCTGAAACCTAGTATATGTAGGATACAAGCATGATTCCTTGACACTGAACTTTACACATGTGTTTTGCTTAGCAAAATATTATAGTATTGCCGGCCCCAGTGAATGTGTTTGCAAAGAGCCAAAGGCACTCGAACTTTCACACGGTCGTTTCTGCTTCAGAAGTTAGGCTACACAGCTAAGCCCAGCAGACACACGTCGCTAGAACAACGTCAAATCAACGTGGGTGCTTAGGGAAAAGTGGGGGTATAATATTCACAATAATTTCCTTATTTCGTATCCATAGCATATAAATTTTGTACAAACGTGTTAGAACAACGGCGCTTATGTTATGTTACCTTACGTTACGTTGCGTTGTGTTGCGTTGTGTTGTGTTAATTATAAAAAATAATAATTTTCACTGTTTATATTGAATTTGTCAAAAGTAAATTAAACAACAGCGCACTTTATCTCTATATGGAATTCAAACTTGCAAATGATGGAAATATGGACCGAAATTTTATCTGTTTGAAATCGCGATTTCTAGTATCAGAGGAAAGTGGACTAACAACCGAGCTATCACGCTCCACTACATGTAATTGAATTGCGGTCCTACTAAACACTGCTGGGACTGACAACTTCACAAGGGCGGACAAGGACTGCACAAGGACTGGCAAGGAGTGACAAGGACACTTAAAATGTTAGAATAATAATATAAAATTCATGTTTTTAGTATTTTTAACGAAACTATCTGAAAGATACCCTCATCTGGCGAAATATAAGCAACATACGCCAATACCGCTAACTTGTGCGGTATAATGACTCCAAGAATACAAAGACACAACGAGCTAGTTGTGATGTTTTGAGAGGTAGTTTAATGTTAACGTTTTAAACACAATTTATTTTCTTGATATACATTTGGTACGCATGGGTATTTTTACATGGGCTGGTTGGCCCCCCGTCCTTCGGGCCTTGAAGCAATAGATTGTGCTGCATGATGCATCCACACAGAGCTGAAACCTATCGCACATGAGTACTGGTAAACTAAAGAGGTTCTATGCCTTGTCTCCACTAGGTCTACATCCTTGCACACACTGGTATTTGTGTCGGTCTACAAGCCTGATAAATAAAATAGCCCGTACAGGCGACAGGCGTTTTTCACACCTTTTAACATACGATTCGATAATCGATTTGACATTTTATCGATTTATCAGCAATTGACATCAATCGATTATACAAACTACTGTTATCACCTTTACTGGTGGTAATTAAAGACGCTCGTACGAATATATACTTCTCATATTGTTTGCTTTCGATATGAAGGCATAGTCCAAAACTGATGTTAACGTGTGGTATCGACCACGAAAACACGCCTATATAATTTAACCCCCTGAAATCCCATTTTTATTTTGTAAAACTTGGGTTCACAGGTGTACAAATTATTTGTCTTATTTCTGCTCAAGAACATAGATTGTGGGTATTCATCAGAAACGCCTCACCGAAGGGGTTCTAACGAGTACTCACAATCTTTTTTTTTTTTTTTTTTTCAGAAATGAAAATACTATCAGAAATTTTTAGCTGAATATATTTATTTATGTTTATGAAATTTCGATATGAATAGTCCAAACTGATATTAACGTGGTGTATCCATCCCTTTTGACTTCCTTAAACCCCATTTTTATATAGTAAAACTTGTGTTCACAGGAGTATAAATTATTTTTCTTATTTCTGCACAAGGCCCCCAACGCTTTCCAAATAAGCTAGCCCGCAAAATTGACAGCAAAAAGAAAATAATAATAAACAAATAAATAATAATGAAAAATAAACAATTTTTCTGTCATCTTTAGAGGGTAACATATTTACCCTATTATTTCCAAATAGCCCAATTCTACACCTGTCTCTATATGTACTTTTACTGTCTTTAAGTTTGACCCGCTGAAATATCCTCAAGACAAACCCACCCTAGAAGTTACTTTAATGTCAAAAATGACAATAAAAAAATACTTGCATAATAAACCCTATTTTAAATGTCTCTATGCTGTCCTTGTCAGTCCTTGTCTGACCATGTGCAGTCAATTTCAGTCCTTGTCTGTCCTTGTCAGTCCGAGCCCCAATAATTGCCTCATCAGCCATCTCAAAACTCATAAACAGCACTTTGCAATTAAAAAATGGAATAAAAATTTCTACTTTCGCAGTTGCAGCTATAAAAACTAACTCGGGTTGTCTCTTCGTAATCAGCAGGAAGGGTAAATAATGACAATTTTATTAATTTGATTTGAGGTTTAACGTCCCCGTCAACACTGTATAGGTCATTTTGGAGACGTTGCTTCCAATTTTATGGGACTTTTATTCAACATTTAGATGAAATGACACCACGGCACCGACATCACAAGCCCTGTCACCCAATGAAACCAATTGGACGGTCCGACTAGCACCGCTTTGCCTGGACAGGCATAGATCCCCTAAGCGGTTTACCAGCGCTCGTGTGCGGCCGGTTTTGGCTTTGCGTCGAAGCATCGTGCACCATAGCTATTTTTTCAAGCCCCGGTGGGCGGTGTCGAGGATAATCCGAGCCTTCTCTGACTTTCTAAAAGCCTTTTACATTTTCTGGTTTGGGGGTCACTGCAGCCAGAGATCTTTGGTTATGCTATGTTCCCACTATCACGATTCGCGCCACGATTGCAATCGTGTTCTTAATCGTGGATTAATCGCGGTGATCCTATCAGATCTTATCACATCTTGAGGTCAGTCGTGGCAATCGTGTTAATCGTAGAAATTTTTTGAACGCTTCAAAATTTTTCCACGATCAACACGATCGATTGTCAAATCGGGATCATCGTATCACATCGTGTTGCATCGTAACAAAGCGCGACTGATCGCATCTAATCGTGCTTCCAAATCGCGGTGATCGGGGCCAATCTTGGATAAAACAAACACCGCGTTCTGTTGAGATGTGTTGCGATCTCACAAGATCTGTGACGGTTTGTTCCGCTCTGTCGGGTCCCATTGCTCAAGACCTGTCACGAATGACTCGTGATCAGATACGAGATGATACGAGTAAATGCGATTAGATACGAGTAGGCTACGTTTTTATACGAGCGTTCACGATCTATTACGAGTTCTCAAGATTTAATGCGACTCATTCAGCGATCTGCTCATGAGTGAGTGTTTGTTTGTTTGATTTGAGGTTTAACGTCCCCGTCAACACTGTAAAGGTCATTTTGGAGACGTTGCTTCCAATTTTATGGGACTTTTACCCGACATTTCATGAGTGAGTGAGTGAGTGAGTGAGTGAGTCAGTGTATTTCAGTTTTACGTCCCACCAATAACTAAGGTCATATGGAGACGGAACCTCGGTTTATAGACTCATCCGAAAGTCTGGAGAAGCACAGGATCGATCCTGCAATCCCTGGTTTATACAGGCATTTGCTAGTATTTTTAAAGACTTTGAAAGATGCCACCCAAGGTTAATGGAAGCTAAGAATGGAAAAAGCAAGCCTGAACCATTCCAGCCAGAGATATTGCTACATTGTCATCATCCGCAACTCCTACCATCATCAATGGTTGAGGGTCAGTGTTTATGCTGTAAAAGTTCAAGAAACAATTAAGTCCATGGTCAGTCCGGCTGTATATATACCAGTCGGGGTCAAGTCGTAGCTCAAATCGTGATCGCCCTCGATCATGATCGTGAAAAACATCGAGACGACAGTCGTATGCTATCGTAACGGAGCGGATCGGCTCGTGATGAGCGTATAAGAACGTATCTGCACGTATCAGATCGTCCCAAATCGGGGTACTCGATCGTGATGATCGTTTCAGATCGAGACCAAGTCGTAGACTCGATCGCAACAATCCTATCGGAACGCATTTGATCGTATCTGAACGTTAGAGCAGACCGTGGCTGATCGTGATACCTGAAATTGACAAATCGTGATTGGATTGCATCCGAGCGCAACGAATCGTACCAGAACGTATCGACTCTCACCACCTCGTATCCAAACCTGAACTTTCAGAGAATATTCCACGACCACCTACGAATGGCCAATCGTGGCGTTCGTAACGGATCGCACGACAGTGGGAACCTAGCGTTAGGGCGAGGATTGAGTGATGGTTTTGGGTTTAACGACTCATCAACCCTTGTGGGTCATTTTGTGTTGTCTCCCAGAGTTCCAAAGAAAGAAAGAAAAATTTTCAAAAGAATGACTCCTTGCGAACATTTGCCCACTCTTCTAAAACGGAGATAGGGCTTTTGCCTGTAATTATCGCCCTGTGTCTCTGACTTGTGTTGTGTTTAAATGGCTTGAAAATATAGACGGATCCAATGTTTTGACACGTGACCTTGTTTACTTGTCATTGCGCATGCGCAAAATTACTTTTCCTTCCGATAACGATCTTTCGTGGTTGGCAAAAAGCCTCTGGTTCCATATCAACACATTGTAAATTTGTTTAATATTACGGGCATATTTTAGTTGACTGTCACAGAAAATCGATCGAATTACACTTTAAATGGGTAGATATATATATTTTAGAGTTCATTCATGCATCTTCCGCATTTAGTCATTCGTTTTGCGCATTTTTATTACAAATAATTAAGACCGTCCCGCCTCGTTACCTGCATAAGTTTAACAGGTAATTATCATCAAAAACATCCTCAAATCTTCCAGAAACCAATAATTACTAGCTAAGAAATGTCTATTATAAAAGTTTAAAGCTCAAATTTGTCGTTTCGAGTCCAAACAAAATACAAGTTTACAGAAAATAGCATCGCATTTACAATGGCGATAAACGGCCTAATACGTTTTTTGCCCACCACCGGTACGTCCCGGCAAATAGTATTATTGAGCGATGACGTAGTGTTTGGATGTGTCTATAGACTGCTGAAACATGATATGACCCACTAGGATGGACATAAACTTTTGTCAGACTTTAGGAAAATGTGAAACTCAGTTGAGCACAGTTATTAATGACTGGGCAAAAAGGGGACAGGTGGACACATTTATTCTGTACTTCTTTCTTTCTTTATTTTTTTTTTTGCTTTCCTTATATATTGTCATTTGCCCTCACGGACATTCTGGCAGATGTTTATATTACATACCCTCCACTTTTACAGGATGAAAGCCTACACACTAATTATGGTAGGGTTCTTTAACCTGCACAGGGGAAGATTCTCCTTGCACAGGGTGCCTCCAGTTAACTTCCAGATCCAAAGGACGGTGCGTTTTATGATATTCATCCCTGCAAATGATGCCAATGGAGCATGTTTGGACACCAAAATTTTATCGCCGCTGCCAGGGATCTAACCCAGGACCGCTAGCATCAGAGGTAACCACTGAGCTATCACGCTCCACTTCGAGAAGGCTTTAGAAACCCCACCACATTAACTACTTAAATCTAAGTTATTTGGTTATGGAACTGGGGAGGTGGGGCGAAGACTCTTAAATGGATAGATTTTTGTTAATAGTAAATCTTCGGAGTGACCCTGTACATGACCCTGCACTGAGTTTGTTACTGGGAAATTAGAGATACAGAGGAGTCACTGAAACTTCAGAATGATATAGACAGGATGTTGGGCACGAAAATGGTGCATGAGAATGCACTATTATGTAGATAACTAGGAAGACAACAAACATTCCAACAGATAACCATGTTCCCCCAGCTAGGCACTGTAGAAATCATCGTTCATTGGTATTTCAGACCATTACTGCAAGAACTGACATTTATAAAGAATCATTCTTCCCCTGAACCATCAGAGATTTTCTTTCTTTCTACCTATACTGCGATCGGTCACATCTGACCATTACTCGCAACACACCAGATTGGAATGCCCTTCCCGATTCAATTATTTCTATAGCTGAAGGTGATGGCAACTGAGGATTGCGTAGCTAAGTTAATCTTTTTGGTGAGAGGTAGGAACTAACTTATCATATCACAGGTTGGTGTGTGAAAGTCATTTGTCATGGTGTCACATTGCGATAACACACCCGTGCGACAGAGTGCATATTTCTCTTCTCTAAAATGGCTGCTTTTCTGATGAAAATCCCTGATATTTTTCTTATAAATATTGCAAACATATGTCGTGGGTGCTCGTAATGAGGCGGTTCTAACGAATACCCAGAACCTATGTCTTAGAGTAAAAATAAAAAAAATAATGTATAACCCCGTAAACCCCCGTTTTCTCAATATTAAGTGGGTCATAGGGGAGTCTTCATTTCACGGACTAGGTCACGTGATAACCAGTAACAGTTCAGAGTAGTGGAGCTGAAAGTGAGTAACAGAGGAGAGAGGAAAATGAATGGAAGTGTAGAATCATAAGAAATACAGTAAAATTCCTATATTAAGACCACCTTTGGGACTGTTCAAAAGTGGTCTTTAAGACCACTTTTGAACAAGACCACTTTTGAACAGTCCCAAAGGTGGTACCAGACCGCAGAAAACACGAAGAAAGAATAATTGCACCCTTCTAAATAAGCTTTTTAAAGCAGAATTTGTCTTAATTTAAGGTGGTCCTAATAGCCGAATTTCACTGTATTCGTAGCACCATTCCCCATCCACAGCAGGTCTTGTCCAACTGTAAGCCAATACCAGTTGTACGCCCCAGTGACACAAGATACATGCCACCTTTGCCTCACCCAACCACCCCCAAATAAAGACAATGACTTTACTAAGATGATAAAGAAGCTTTATTTAACGTCGCATCACAGGAGCTTGAAGTTATGTCCATAAGTAATTCATAAGGTTCAAAATCAAAAGTGACACTAACTTTGACTAAGCCATTTCATGAGAAGTGGCTTAGTGTCACTTTTGATTTTGAACCTTATGAACTACTTATGGACAGAACTTCAAGCTCCTGTGGTTGCATAAACAATTGAAATAAGATATTCAGAGCTTTTATTTTGTTACAAAGTAGCCTTTATAAACAAATAATCTGCCTAGGATTACTGATAATGCGCGCGCCATGCAAGGGAGCACTTAGTTCCACTTTTTCACGCGTTTGGTATGGTATGGCTGTAAACCCTAGTTTTTTCTCTATGAAATTGGAGTTTTCTCTATATGAAATGGGAGTTTTCTCTGTATGAAATGGGAGTTTTCTCTATATGAAATGGGAGTTTTCTCTGTATGAAATGGGAGTTTTCTCTACATGAAATGGTAGTTTTCTCTATATGAAATGGGAGTTTTCTCTTTATGAAATGGGAGTTTTCTCAATATGAAATGGGAGTTTTCTCTGTATAAGTTTTCTCTACATGAAATGGTAGTTTTCTCTACATGAAATGGTAGTTTTCTCTATATGAAATGGGAGTTTTCTCTTTATGGAATGGGGGTTTTCTCTATATGAAATGGGAGTTTTCTCTGTATGAAATGGGAGTTTTCTCTACATGAAATGGTAGTTTTCTCTATATGAAATGGGAGTTTTCTCTTTATGGAATGGGGCTTTTCTCTGCAGGCGTCACACTGTCCCGAAAATGACACCAGGTGGCCACACGAATATGGAATTTTGAATTTCGCGCGAAGATCGCTCCGAACATGGTCAACAGCCAATCTCTAGCCGAAGCAAGAACGATGCATGCAGAAGGTCACACGATGGCATCCGAACCACACACGAAGGCAGCACGAAGATGTGGATTTTTATCACGAAGTTTACCCGCAGGCCAAACGAAGGCCACACGACGGCTTCACGACGTCGTATTGAGAGTACGATGCGTTCGAACTAGGTCCCGAAGGCGACACGTGACCTCCCGATGTTATAAAACCTTCGGCCGACCGTTTTAAATTCATTTGATGATCGGAGAGTACACAGTACATTTCAACTCTCTTAAATTTGATTCAACTTAAATCCAATTTAAAATGCCACCCGAAGAGAAGACCACTTTTTCAGAGAGACTTGGTTTATAGGACAGTAAGATCTGCTCATCTTGTTCTCTACGGTGCATCAAAAGAAGCAATGCTGCTGCCCTTCTTTTTCCTGTTTGTCTCATCATCAAAGTGTGCCATTCTGCAGGGACGGAATTGTGAATAATTATGACTGAAGCTTTGGGAGTTACACAAGCCTATGCTCTGCAGAGTTGCTCATCAGGACTGACTGAGGAAGATGCTCTGAGGTTGGCCTTTTATATGTCTACGTTACCATGACACATGGATATCGCTTGAGCTACTCAAATTCAGCTGTCTTCGTCGACACCGTGGTCCAATCTCAATGTCATCGTACTATAATACGATGGTTACACGACGTCAATGCGAGAGTTTCACGTAGTCGTATTGCCTTCCTAAGACAATCGGACGACTTCTTGTTTCCCTCGTATTGTCTTCGTGAGACGTAAAATGCCCGAGAGCACCGATGATCACACGAAGAAAAGACGAAGATGACACGATTTGACAAGATGCCCTCCCGATGGCCTTACGAAGGGCAAGATGGACAAACGAATTCAACACGAAAATGAACCTTCGCAAGGTCTTCGGGCAATTTTTTGGCATGCCAAAGATTTTGCCGCCGCTCACGAAGTTGCTGCCGGAGCCTCAGAAAATCCACCGGCGATCATACGATGGCTTAAGATGTCCTCACGAATGGCCCGATGTTTTCACGATCAGAGCCGAATTAGAACATTTCCTTTATCGTGTTTCCATCTTGTGTCAATTTCGGGACAGTGTGACGCCTGCATATATGAAATGGGATTTTTCTCTGTATGAAATGGGAGTTTTCTCTACATGAAATGGTAGTTTTCTCTATATGAAATGGGAGTTTTCTCTTTATGGAATGGGCGTTTTCTCTATATGAAATGGGATTTTTCTCTGTATGAAATGGCAGTTTTCTCTACATGAAATGGTAGTTTTCTCTTTATGAAAAGGGAGTTTTCTCTTTATGGAATGGGGGTTTTCTCTATATGGAATGGGAGTTTTCTCTGTATGAAATGGGAGTTTTCTCTATATGGAATGAAGTTTAGAGAGCTGGAGCCAGTTGTTCAAAGCACCGTTAGCTTAACAAGCTCGTTAGTGGTCAATTTGTTAACTGTTCTAGCTAGTAAAATATGTAATTTGGTATTTTTGCTGGAAAAATGTGAGCAGCTTTTGCATTGCAAAAGCTGCTCACATTTTTTCAGCAAAAATAGTAGCATAACTGTCATATCAAATGATCAAAGTTTTAACGATTCGTTAACTAACGACGTCGTTAGTTTTGAACAACTGGCCCCTGTTCATTACACGGACTTGTTAGCAGATGTGCAGAGCAAATCTGATGTCTCTTCTCAGTTTGTTTGATTTGAGGTTTAACGTTCCCGTCAACACTGTAAAGGTCATTTTGGAGACGTTGCTTCCAATTTTGTGGGACTTTTACCCGAAATTGAGATGAAATGACATCTCAAGCCCTGTCGCCCAATGAAACCAATAGGGTTTACTAGCATGGGCGGTCCCGCCTCGCTCCGCGGTTCCTGGACAGGCTTAGATCCTCTAAGCGGTTTACCGGTACTAGTGTGCGGGCCGGATTCAGCTCTGCGTGGAAGCATCATGCAGCCCATATATTTCTTCAAGCCCCCATGGGCGGTCTCTTCTCAGACTGAACTGAGACACATGCTCATGAGCCTTTACTGGTCACACAGTTTTTCTTATAGGCTTTGTAATGTCCTGGCTCATATGGACCCCAACAAGGAGAAAACGTATCTTCAGACATGTTCCCACAGTAGAGACTCAGATCAGTCCGAGCATCTGCTCAGTCTGACCAAGAGTTTTTTTCTGTGCGCTGTATGGATGATGTTTGTGACCCAAAGTTTCTTAACCCATTTAGTACCAGAAACCCCAAACGGATACCCTAGCAAACAGTACACGAGTATATTCTGCGATATACTGTCGGAAACCCGACGTCGTCATGTAACGTCGCTTTCCATTGGCTGACATTTGGTTTTACGCAACTCAAAGCGGTTGCTGTTTTGTGCAAAGTAATGCAGATTTTAAGAAAACAACAGAATAAGTGCATTAGAATGGGGATAACTGTATTGCAAAATTGTCATTTGGGGAGGTAAATCGTCAGTTGTGCGGTCGCAAATTCCGTTTTACGGCGACGCTGACGCGTCGCCGTAAAACGAAATTTCCGACCGTAAAACCACCGATTTACACCCCCATAACAATTTTGAATACAGTTATCCCCTAATTCAAACAAACAAATCTTTCTTCTAGGCATTCGACAAGAGTGGACAACAATGGCGGAAAAGCAAGCTCCAGTTACTTGTTCATGTCATACATGTCACAAAAAGTTTCCTACATTGACTAAACTAAGACTGCATCTTGCAAATGGACATAAATGCCAAGATAAACAGGGTCATGAGTGTTACGAATGCGGAAGAATGTTCGACGAAATTTCAAGTAAAATACAACACCAGGAGTTACAACATAACGCTGACAGATATGTATGTACTATATGTGATAAACGTTTCACAGCATCAAATGGGTTGGCATACCATATGTTTATTCATACTGGAGATAAGCTTCATATCTGCCATTTGTGTGATAAGGCGTTTGCCTCACCTAGCAGTTTAAGATATCACTGGCGAATCCATACGCAAGAAAAGCCAAATAAGTGTACGCTGTGTCCGAAAGAATACAATTCCAAGTCAAGTTTGAATCTGCATATGCTTGTTCATGCTGGAAAGAAGACACATACTTGTGAACACTGTGGAAAGCAGTTTCTGGGCACATCAAACTACAAACAACATCTCAGAACACATACTGGAGAGAAGACTCATAGCTGTGATGTTTGTGGTAAACTTGTGACATCTTCCTCCGGTCTTAAGAAACACATGCAAGTGCATTCTGGCGACCAGCCTTTTATTTGTAGTATATGCAACAAAGCGTTCTCGCAAAGTTCTAATCTGACCCGCCACATGACCATTCACTTCGACAGGAAGCCATATCTATGTTCACACTGTGGTAACCGATTTACTAATACTTCAAATCTAAAGCGCCACATGAAAATACACGAGAATCCTGAGAAACCTCATATTTGTGGTATTTGTGGTAAAACCTTTCGAACGATAACCGATGTGAAACGTCATATGATTCGGCATACTGGTGAGAAAAATCATCACTGTGAAATTTGTGGTAAAAGTTTTACGCAGGCTGAGTGTGTCAAACAACATATGCTTATACATCTTGAACTTAAACCTCATACTTGTAGAAAATGTTTTAAACAGTTTCGGTCTGTCAGCGCTTTACAGAGACATTCTTGGACCCATACAGGTGAAAGCCAGAGGTACAAGTGCACTGTCTGTGATAAGAAATATACTGCTAAAAAGTATCTTCAAAAGCATGTGCTGAAACACTCAGAAAAAGATATACAGTAAAATTCCTCTATTGAGACCTCCTTTGGGACTGTTCAAAAGTGGTCTTCAAGACCACTTTTGAACAGTCCCAAGAGGACACTGTGGCCAGAAAACATAAAGAAATATCTAGCGCATCCTTCAAAATAAGCTTTTAAAAGCAGAATTTTAGGCGGTCTTAATAGCAGAATTTCACTGTATTATGAAAAGACACCTATTTAAATATATGCAGAATTTTACCACCAAAAAAATAAAATTATCTGATAAAACAATTTGATATTTTTGTTCATAATTCTGCTCAAAACTACAGATTGTAGCCACCCGTTAGAACTGCCTCAGTGAGACAGTTCTAACGTGTACCCACAATCTATGTTTCTGAACAGAAATAAGAAAAAAAAGATATGCCCCTGAAAACGCCTGTTTTACTATATAAAAGTGGGGTTTAAGAGGGCCAAAATTATTATCCCCACGGTTGTTAAAAGCGTAAGGGGATATTGTGAACGCCTCCATCTGTCTGTCCGTCCGTCAAATTTGGTTGCGCTAGGGCCCACCCCCTCCACTTTAGAAAAAAGCCTAATAACTGAGAAAATGTTTAGATCTCCATCCCTAAGCCCATGTATATTCTTGTTCCTTATGATAGGATGCATTTAGAAATGCCAACTAGGGTGACCCCCTGGGTTGTGCTGGGGCCATGCCCCACCCACCCACCCACTTCATAAAAGGACATATATTTCAGAAACCATGCAGATGCCCAGCCTAAACCATATATACTCTTGTTCCTTATAATAAGACGCTTTCAGTGACGCCAACCAGTAGGTCCCCCGGGGTGTGCAGGGGCCGTGCCCCACCCCTCCATTTCATTTAAGGCCTTATATCTCAGAAACCGTTTAGATCCCCACCCCTAAACCACATATATTCTTGTTTCTTATAATGAGATGAATTCAATGACACCAACCATTAGGTCACCAAGATGTGCTGGGACCATGCCCCACCCCCCTTTACTTCATGAAAGGCCTAATATCGGAGAAACTGTTCAGATCCCCACCCTTAGACCATATATATTCTTATTCATTATGATAAGATGCATTTAGTGACACCAATCTTGGGGTTCTCCGGGTACGCCGGGGCCATGCCCCACCCAACTCGCTTAATAAAAAGCCTAATTTCAGAAAAATTGTTCAGATCCCCACCCCTAATCAATATATATTCATTATCCCCATGTTTTTTAAAAAAGTCTTTGCGGATATTGTGAATCACTTCGTCCATCTGTCATCTTAACCACTGGCCGGAATGGAAACAAATTTTGTACATGGCTTCCTTACGTAATGAATGCGTGTGAGAACAGTGTTATATTTGGCATGGGAATTTGCGATAGCGTGCCATCGACTGCATGCTCTAGTGTAGGCATCTTTTCATTATTATAACACGAGCTTTTTATTTAGCTCAGGCTCAGGGCCAGCTATTGTGATCATTCACCGTCCGTCGTCATCGTCGTCCATCCGTCTGTCCGTTCACAATTTCTTTAAACAACATCTCCTAAATCACTGAACAGATTTTGATAACACTTGGAAGAAATAATCCTTAGGTGGTCCTTTCTCACAGTGTTTTAAAGAAATGAATTCCATGCAGAACCCTGGTTGCCATGACAACAAAAAGGGGAAAATAAGAGAAAACCTTTAAAAATCTTCTTGTATGAAACCAGAAGGCCCAGGTCTTTGATATGAAGCTTCTTCTAGTGGACCTCTACCAAAATTATTCAAATTATAGCCCTGGGGCAAAAAATAGCCCAAGGGCGGGGCCCAGTGGGTTTACATAGAGGTATATAGTGAAAACCTATAAAAATCTTCCTGTCTGAAACCAAAAGGCTAAGGTCTTTGTTATTTGGTGTGAAGCTAAGAATCGTCTCTACCAAGATTGCTCAAATTTTAGCCCTGGGAGGGTCCCACTGGGTTTACTTGTAGGAAAATAGGGAAAACCTTTATTAATCTTCTTGTGTGAAACCAGAATGCCCAGGTCTTTGATATTTGGTATGAAGCTTCATCTAGTGGACCTCTACCAAGATTGTTCAAATTATAGCCATAGGGAGAAAAATGGCCCGGGGTGGGGGGGGGGGGGGGGTGCACTGGTTTTACATTGGTTTATTTAGGCAAAACCTTTAAAAACCTGGTCTGAAACCAGAAGGCCCAGATCTTTGATATTTGGTATGAAGTTTCATCTTGTGGACCCCTACCACGATTGTTCAAATGATAGCATCGGGGCCAAAATGGCTCCGCCCCGGGGCCTACTGGTTTTACGTAGACATATATGAGGAAAACCTTCAACAATCTTCTTGTCTGAAACCAGAAAGCCCAGATCTTTGATATTTGCTTCATCTAGCGGACCTCTACCATGCTCGTTCAAATTATAGCCCGGGGGGCCAAAAATGGCCCCGCCCTGGATCCCACTGGTTTTACATCTATTTATTTAGCAAAAACTTCTAAAAATCTTCTTGTCTGAAACGAGAAGGCCCAGGCCATTGATATTTGATATTAAGCTTCATTTAGTAGACCTCTACTAAGATTGTTTAAAAATTATAGACCAGGGGCCAAAAATTACTCTGCCCCGGGACCCACATATAAATCTCTTAGCTCAGGTGAGCGACATGGGACCATTATGGTCCTCTTGTTTTGGAATTCGGTGGTGGGGTGTTAACTGCCGGTTAAGCCTAATAAAAATATGTGTATGTGTATTTAGGGTTTTCCCACCCTACCTGTGCTTAATTTGTGAAACCTAGAACTGTTTTGACAGTATATTATGAAAAAAAAGAAGAAGAAAAAAGTTTGGATTATTCTTTGTTTTGAACAATTTGGCTCTTTTTGCATTATATAGAGGATCTGACATGAGTGTTCATGTGTTATTGAATTTATTAAACGGTTTGAGGAAAATAGATAAAATGCGAGGCTGTGCCGAGCATTTTATCTCTTTTCTTCAACGAGTTTAATAAATTCAATAATACATGAACACGAATGCAAGATTCTATTTATCATATGACGTTTAAAATGCATTTTATTTACAATTGTTTAACAAAAATGCCAATATTCCATCATTTTATGATGATTTTATGATGAAAAGATGTGATATTGTTCTTATTTCTGCTCAAAGCATAGATTCTGTGTGCATATTAAAACTGCCTCATGGAGGCAATTGATTAACTAACTTTGTTGTTAGTTTTGATCAACTGGCCCCAGAAATATGTATAGCCTTATTCCAGACATTTAGCTCCAGAGTAAGGTGTAGTGCAGATATAAAAGATATATTTATATTTTTTTGTTTTGGTTTTACGAGCCGTTCAAGATTATTTCACTTATTTTGAGCCCATCGTTAATCAGAGGTGGGCGAAAACCGGAGTACCTGGAGAAAAACACTTTACCTTCCATTTCAGAAGTTGACGTCTCACAGGGGCCCGAGCAAGGTTCGAACTACATTGTAGCATGCCTAATGATTAAGAGTCAGTGTTCTTATCCATTATGTCACGGAGGCGCGTTGTCACGGAGGCGCGTTAATGTATTATTTTCGTGGACATTATTGTAATACTGTATATGTAAAAGTTTTTGTTGCTGTTAATTTCAACTATCAGTCAAACAGCAATATTGAAAAATTAATGGGAAATTTTCTATCATTACAAGAACACAGCCATGTGGCAGAGTACATTCTTTCATAACCCAAAAATGGCTACTTTTCTAATGAAAATTTGTGATATTTCTCTTATTTAAAATCATAACATAGATTGTAGGTGCTCGTTAGAACCGCCTCGTTGAGGCGGTTCTACCGGTTGCCCACAACCTATGTTTTGTAGCAGAAATAATGTTTAGTCTCGTAAATCCTCGCTGAGGCGATTCTTACAATTCTAGCAAATATCCACAGCATTTGGTTTTGAAGTAACAAATACAATATTCTTTAACCCATTGCATGTGGGAAACCCCCTCAAGGGGTACCTTGGCAAAACAGTGCAGGCCCAGATCAGCGTCTGATCAGGGCCTACACTATTTGGTAACAGAATTTTCCGTCAAAAATAGAATAAAAACGAAAATATAGGCCTGATACAACGTAACTGACAAATGGACTTGTCCAACATATAGCAATGGAAGAGTCCACTAATATACAATGGGTTAATATCTCCATCAGCCCCTCCCATCTTGAGATACGGATTCGTTTGATTCAAATTGTCATTGTATCGAGTTTTGTCGTTACATCAAATGTCGGTATAAAAAGGGTTGTCTGTAGTTTGATTGGCTGGTAGTCAAAAATGGGTGTGACTTAATATTTAATCAGCAGAAGAATGGTTTAATACGTGTTTAAAAGATGAATTTGTCTGAATTTCAGCTGTCCACAGTCATCACGAAACAAATTTTCATCCCCTTGAACCCCACTTCTATATAGCAAAACTGGGGTTTACAGGGGAATACCTGATTTTTCTTATTTTTGCTCTAAAATATAGATTGTGGGTACTCGTTTGTACCGCCTCGATGAGGTGGTCCTAACGAGTACCCACAATCTATATTTTGAGCAGAAATTAGAAAAATGTCACAATTTTTCATCTTAAAATTTTCGTGTTTTTTTTTTCGGCGGTTAAGTTTACAATGTATTTGGATAGGCATGTTTTAGTAATGGCACTAGAATTTCACTGTATATCATTACTTTAACACATCTGTGCGACATAATGCATCCTTTTTATTAGAAATTTCATGGTAACATACATACACACAAAAAGAGTATATATATGTACCATTGGATTGGACGTAGGCGTTGCCTATTTTGGTCCTTTCCAAGTGGTACTGTTTACAGCATGTTTTATATATAGATATAGTTGAAACCAGTATTTGAGATACAACACTTAAGAAATACAATTTAACAACATTATCCCAACATACATACGTTGCCATCATTGAGACGTCGATTCAACGTCGATGCGACACCATGAGTTGATGTCGCATCGACGAAGATGCGGCATCTCGTTTGTGGGTGACTTTGTACCGACGTTGTTGTGACGCTGCAACAAAGTCAAAGTACCTCTGATACGACGTCTAACCAACGTCACGTCAACGTAAGTTCTGAGTGGGATTACAGATTTGTTACTTCTACTAGATTATTTATTTATCAGCAGGTAAGGTATAAGAATAATGTAGATCTATAAGATTAAGAGAGAGAGAGAGAGAGAGAGAGAGACAGAGAGAGAGAGAGAGAGAGAGACAGAGAGAGAGAGAGAGAGAGAGAGAGAGACAGAGAGAGAGAGAGAGAGAGAGAGAGAGAGAGAGAGAGAGAGAGAGAGAGAGAGAGAGAGACCAACCATTAGCTACCTATTATTTTAAATAGTGGGGACTTCGAATGTGCTATTCAGATTCAGATTTGATAGCCACTAGATTTATCCTTACACCGGTTTATTTCAATGACCTTTTGGCCTCTTCACCTGTTTACACGTGGCGTGAGAGGTGTTGTCTGTTTTTGTTCGTGCAAATTTGACGATAAATAAGCCGTTCTTATAAATAATCCTTTCTTATCTCCCAAACGGTTATTGTCGCGATGGTGCGATATAGGCGTCCGATTTTCCGTTCGTCCGTCTGTCAATCCGTCAACATTTGCGACACCATTACAGCTTACACCCAAATGGTCAAGTTCATTTCCCAAGAACTGTAAGAGCTTCATTTATGATACTTGGTACAGACTTGCATCTGGGGATTGCAACAATAATGCAAGCGTCCATATTTTACCTTGGTCTATTTTTCATGGTTCACTGACTTTGAAAACTATTGCGTCAAACCAAATGTCCACTCTATTATTCATGCTCATCTCTCAAGAACTGTAAGAGCTTCATTAACTAAACTTGGTACAAACTTGCATCTTGGGATGGCAACAATAATGCAAGCATCCATATTTGACCTTGACCCACTGTTCATGGTTCACTGACTTTGTAAACTATTGCGTCAAGCCTAGCGTTCATCCTACTATTCAAGTTAATTTCTCAAGAACTATAAGAACTTCATTAATGATCTTTGGTACAAGCTTGCATCTAGCAATGGAAATTATAATGCAGTTATCCATATTTGACACTGACCTACATTGACTTTGTGTGATCTATTGCGTCAACCCTAGTTTTAACCCTAATGTTTAAGTCCATTTCTCAAGAACTTCATTAATGATTCTTGGTACAACCTTGCACCCAGGAGTGGTTATTTTAATGCAAGCATCCATATTTGACCTTGACCTAAATTTCACGACTCTGTGACTTTGAGCCCCCACAGGCGCGACAAAGCCTTCGTCGGAATTCTTATAAAAATTGGCGATGTTTTTCTTCAGTGTACTCATTACATAGGTTGTTGGTGCTCGTTAGAATCACCTCATTGAGGCGGTTCTAAAGCGTACTCGCAACCTACATGTATGTCTTAGAGCAAAATATGAATAATAATGTATACCCCTGTCAACCGCCTTACGACATGACAGGCGTAACAAAGGAAAGAAGCATAGCCTGAAAAGATCCCCTCCTATGGTGGGATTCGAACCCGGACCGCTCGGGTGGGAGTCCAGTGCTTTAACCACTGAGCCAAAGAGTCGCCTCCCTGACGCATTTGTCAGAGAGTGGTGATAAACCTATAAGCTATGCATGTAGATAACTGAAGGGAGGCAATATGGTCCGTAACACACCCCCACTTCAAGGAAGTCATCATTTATGATGACGTGAAGCCAACTCCGGCACGAAGCCATTTCGGCGAAATGAAGTCCGATCCCGGACTAGCCCCCATCTTACGACATGAAAGCCGTAACAAAGGAAAGAAGCATAGCCTGAAAAAATCCCCTCCTATGGTGGGATTCGGGTGGGAGTCCAGTGGTGGGAGTCCAATGCTTTAACCAATGAGCCAAAGAGTCGACTCCCTGACGCAGTTGTCAGAGAGTGGTGATAAACCTATAAGCTACGCATGTAGCTAACTGAAGGGAGGCAATGCGGTCCGTAACAACCTTTATACTTTATAACTCTGACCCAATATATGGGGTCCGAGTTTATAAACTTTGAGTGGTGTTTACAGAAGTTCTTTAATTATTACATGACCTTGTTAACCTGGGGCCAGTTTCATCAAAGCATTTGCGACGTATTTTCGTCTTAAAAAGATCGTACGAAGTTCTTACGACAAAAATCCTGTTTCATCAAATGCTCACAATCTGCGATGTTCGCACATTTTGTCGTATTGCTGAGATGAATGTTTAGACGTCGCACATTGAAATTTTCGTCTTATCACAGCCATAGCAGAAGAAGATGACGCGCGGCATAGGTTAAATTGTTAAAAGGATGGTACGCAACATTTCATTTTGTTTATACCTTCGCAGATAACGCCCATTACTTATACAAGCCCACGCAATAAAGATCCCTCGAAACTACCCTGCCCCTTGTTATAATCTTTAGGTTTTGGGTGGGGTTTTCTTAGTGTTTTGTTTTCTTTGAAAAATTGAGATTGAGGGTACTCGTTAGAAGCGCATCGTTGTGGTTGCGCTTACGAGTACCCACAATCTATATTTCATGGTAAAGCCTAGAATTGACGTTCACTTTCGCCCATCGGGTTTGGCCTGCATAGTGCTTCCGCGCAGAGCTGAAACTGACCAACATTACGAAAACATGCCTATACAAATACATTGTAACCTCTATCGCCGAAGAAAAGAGAAAATTTTCAGAAAAAAAAATTGTGATATTTTTCTTATTTCTGCTCCATCGAAACGTGATAACGAGTACCCACGACCTATACTTTAGAGCAGAAATAAAGAAAAATAAAGTTTACCCCTGTAAACCCCAGTTTTTCTGTATAAAAGTGGGGTTCAAATGGTTTAAAATTTTATAGGCGTGATTTCCTGATGATTTGATTACTGGTTTGCCGTTTAGAATGTAACAGCCTAGCCAAGAAAAGTGGTGCGAGTGGGACCGCTCCTTAAATCCTAGCCGTTTCTTTGGTCGATGGGGCTTAAGATGCCATTCCATCTCAAGGCCGGGTAAAAGCCCCACAAAATCAGAAGTAGCGTCTCCAAAATGACCTATATACACGTACCAACAGTTGACGGGGGCTTAACAGCAAAATAACCGATGCGACGACCCACAATCTCCGATTAGACTTGTGATTAAAACGAAGACTCAGTGTACCTAAAATCGACACATCGAACTAGAATTGTCAATACGACACAGATGCCTCCGCCCGGGGACCATCCCCACCAAGGAAATAAATAAAAAATAAATAAATAAATAAATAAATAAATAAATAAATAAATAAAGACAGACAGAATTTCTAGCTTGGAAAACTGTCCCTGAGGATATCGGCGTAGGTGGGGGCAATGTCGTTTGAATCTTGGAAAATGTGTGTATCATCATACCAAATATGAACCAAATCCATAAAAGATAAATTACTAAATCTGTGACTTTGTCCTTTAGTTTTTGGTTTTAAGGCCTCTTTTATTTCAAGCCTATTATTAATCAGATGTGGGCGAAAACTAAACGGAGTAGCCGGAGAAACGACCTGTATCTTTCATCATACCAATACGAACGGAATCCATGATAGGGATAGGGAAATGTGAGCTCCTATTTAAACGTTGACATCAAAATATTCTGAGTCCGTGACCTTGACCTTGAGGTCATGGGCATGGGCGCGGGTATGCTGAATAAAACTTTTAATGAGTATCGATCATCGTACTAAATATGAACCAAATCCATTATATGGTTTTAAAAAATATGCGCTCTTAAGTAATTTCTACATTTAATTTTTTCTAATATGCATTGACCTAGAGGTTATAGGTATGGGCAAGTGTATTGCTGAATAAACCTATACATATCATCAAATTTCCATCATATGGTATGGAAAATATGAGCTCATAAAAGTTGAGGTTCTTCCTTGTACAATGTCTTAACCTGAGGTCAAAGGATCACGTAAGTACATGGACGGAAGGACGTACGTACATGTGTGTACACTCGTATGTACGAAAAGCTTCACAGCATCATGCAGATGGCACGTGTGGGGGTGGGGGTCATAGTCTTGCGTACTTTCATTTCGTCTATATTTTGCAGGCGATTGTATAATTGTGTATACATATATATAGCTATAGAACTTCGTTTCAAGTCAGGTTCTTTGTAATTTAAAATCAGTCATGTTGTAGAATCTATGTTGCAAATGAAATGAATTTATTTATCATTGAAAGCAAAATCCGCTGGACGGCCTGACAGACGGCAATCTATGAATAATATTTGCTAAGACCATTGCCAACAACAAACCGGAGCTGAAAACTGCCATACGTTATACACGAAAACTTTCAGAGGCTTTGGTTTGATTTGAGATTTAACGTCCCCGTCAACACTGTAATGTTCCTTTTGGAGACGTTGTTTCCAATTTTGTGGGACTATTACCCGACATTGAGATGAAATGACATCTCAAGCTCTGTCCCAATGAAACCAGTAGGGTTTATACGCATGGAAGGGCCGACTCGCACCGCATTGCCTGGGCAGGCTTAGTTGCCTGATTGGCCGAAACTAGCTAGTCTGGCCCAGAAAACATGGTCACTCCACATTTTCCAGTTTTGTGATGTATTCATCGCATCCAAAGGATAATCCTTTTATATTTGACGTCACTACAGCTGGCTTCTCCAGACTTTCGGATGAATCTTTAAACCGAGGTCCCGTCTCCGTATGACCTAAGCTGTTGGTGGGACGTAAAACTCGAACACTCACTCACTCACTCGAAGCGGTTTACCAGTACTCGTGTGCGGGTCGGTTTCAGCTCTGCGTGGTATGCATCATGCAGCCCATGTATTTCACGTTACGTTATATGCGGCGTCTTTGTTAAACAACGTCATGCAATGACCTTTTGTGTTAAAATCGTGCGTAAACTGTGTTTTAAGTTCATAAGATAAACTGAATCTTGTATTCATGCCCTTGCATTACTGGATTTATTAAGGAAATAAAATGCTCAGCGAGGTCTCATCGTGATGCCATTCCTTCTCCTCAACTAATATTATAAACTCAACGATATACGTGCACTCATGGAAGAGGCCCATCCGTATTAACTGACAAACGTGCTTTTGAAAGGTTCATTATAACGTTAAATCAACGCTTATCTGACGTCACGACGTCCACAAACAGCCCAACTTGCCAATGGTAAAGAGGGAAGGGATTCAGACAATTAACATCTGTATCTTACAACAATGAAATGGCAACAGAAGTTTGAAGCAACATAGAATCAACGTTGATTCAACGTTGTTTGTACTTAATATTCATCGAGGTCCACAGGATGGGAACAATAATTTTAAAGCGTGTAATCTACCTTACACGACTATTTCAAGACGGCACGTGATCACGCATGTGACAATAAGTGGCCCTGTTTAAGCGCATATTCAAAATTACGACTTATTTTAATGAAACGCAAATTTAGCTCCTACGAACACTTTGCGATGTTTTGATGAAACTGACGTACGCAGTTCTTTAAAAAGTGCGTACGAGCAATTTAAGATCAATCGTACGATGTTTATTGATGAAACTGGCCCCTGATGCATATTTATAGTTTAGAATCTGTTACATTTTATTATAATTACATTCCGTATATTTCAGTTGTTCATATTGTCCTTCATGATTCGTTGGGGAGATCTGGGGCCAGTTTCATCAAAGCTTTTGCGACGTATTTTCGTCTTAAAAAGATCGTACGAAGTTCTTACTACAAAAATCCTGTTTCATCAAATGTTAAAGATCTGCGATGTTCGCACATTTTGTCGTAATTCTGAGATGAATATTTAGACATCGCTCATTGAAATTCTCGTCTTAAACTTTGGACGAGTCACGACCATACGGGCAGCATAGGTTAAAGCTCTTGAGTAACATTGTAAAAAGGGTGGTACCTAATATACCATTTCGCTTACCTTCGCAGATCACGCCCATTAGTTATATAAGCCCATGCAATGAAGACCCTCGAAACTGACCCCTTTGTTATAATCTTTAGTTTGGGTTTGGGGTGGGGATTTTCTTAGTTGTTTTTTAGAGATTGAGGGTACTCGTTAGAAGCGCCTCTTGATAACTGGTTAACCGGTTAGAAGGTAAAAGCCTGCCCAAGAAAAGTGGTGCGAGTGGGACCGCTCCTTAAACCCTAGCGGTTTCTTTGGTCGGTAGGGTTTATAATGTCACTTCATCTCAATGCCGGGTAAAAGCCCCATAAAATCGGGAGCAGCGTCTCCATAATGGCCTAAAATATATGTACATTGACGGGGACTTAAGAACCAACGCGTTCAGGTAGTTTCAGGTACCCACAATCTGCGATTAGACTTTTGATTAAAATGAAAGACTCAGTGTACCTCAAATTAACACATCAAACTAGAATTGTCAATACGACACATATGCCCCCGCCCAGGGACCATCCTTACCAAGACAAAATGCATGTTGCCAACAAAAAAAAAGAAGAAAAAAAAAAAGACAGTATTGCTCGGCTGGAAAACTGTCCTTCAGAACATCGGCGTAGGTGTGGGTAATGGCGTTTAAATATTGGAAAAAAGTGTGTATCATCATACCAGATATGAACAAAATCCATAAAAAAATACCAAATGTGACATTGACCTTGAGTTTTGATTTTCCTGCCCTTTCAAGATTATTTCGTTTATTTCGAGCCGATCATTAATCAGATGCGGGCGATAATTAAACGGGGTAGCCGGAGAAACGACCTGTATCTTTTGTCATATAAAATACGAACTAAATCCATTAAGTCGGTTGGGAAATGTGAGTTCTTATTAAAAACGTTGACACTAAAATTCTGAGTCTGTGACCTTGACCTTGAGGTCATAGGCATTGGCACGATTATGCTGAAAATTATGAGTCTGTGACCTTGACCTTGAGGCCATGGGCACTGGCGCGGGTATCTGAATAAAACTTGTATATCTATCATCGTACCAAATATGAACCAAATCCATTATATGATTTTATAAATAATTTCAACATTTAAAGTTTTCTAAGTCCATAACTTGACCTAGAGGTCATAGGTCGGCCAGTGTATTGCTGAATAAACCTTTTGACCTATACATACCATCACCATTTCATCAATTAGCCTGGAAAATATGAGCACTTAAAATTTTAGCTTCTGGTACAATGCCTTAACCTGAGGTTACAGGATCACGTACGTACACACCGTGCGGAAGGACGTACGTACATGGGCGTACGTTCGTATGTACGAAAACCCTGAATGTCGACGGCGTGGGGAGGGGGTCGTGGTCTTGCGTACTGTCATTTCGTCTATGTGCAGGCAATTGTATAATTGTGTATACGTGTAGCTATAGAATTTAAAATCAGTCATGCTGTAGTATCTATGTTGCAAATGAACTGAATTTATTTTTCATTGAAAGGCTGGACGGTTGGTTGGTTGGTTGGTTAATTGTTTTGAGGTTTAAAGTCCCCTTCAGCACTGTAAAGGTTATTTCGGAGACGTTGCTTCCAATTTTGTGGGACTTTTACCCGACACTGAGATGAAATGACATCTCAAGCAATGAAACCAATAGGGTTTATTAAACGTCACTACAGCTGGTATCTAGGAATGCGTGGCGGCCGTAAAAAGTCTCACTGCCCTACATCATAGTGTAGTTTATATTTTCTTGTCCTTTGGGATCATTGATTCCATTGTGGAATTCTGATTAAACAGGCCGCTTAAACAGGGCCACTAATTATCACATGCGTGATCATGTGCCGTCTTGAAATAGCCGTGTAAAGTAGGTAACACGTTTTAAGATTATTGGTCCGGTGGACCTAGATGTATATTCAGTACAAGCAACGTTGAATCAACGTGATTCAACGTTGATTCTATGTTGTTTCAAACTTGTGTTTCCCATTACATTATCGTAAGATACAGGTGTTAATTATCTGGACCCATTTCCCACTGTAACAATGGTGAGTTGGTCTGTTTGGTGGACGTCGTGACGTCAGACAAGCGTCGATTTAACGTTGTCATAATGAACCTTTTACAAGCGCGTTTGTCAGTAAATGCGGGGCGGCGGGGTGGGGTGGAGGTGGAGGAGGGGATGGGGATGGGCGGTTATTCAGCATGAGTGCACGTGTATCGTTGAGTTGTTTATAATATTAGATAACGTGAGACTAAATTCAGAAATGCAAGAGCATGATTACAAGATTCAATTTATCGTATGAAATTAAAACACAGTTTATGCACAATTTTTACACAAAACGTCAATGCATGACGTTGTTTAATAAGGATGCCGCATATAACGTTACCTGACGTAGCCTCTGTAAGTGTTCGTATTTTACGTATATCAGTTTTCAGTTCCGTTTTGTTGTTGGCAATGGTGACAGGTCTATAGCAAATATTTTTTTATTGATTGTTCGTCTGTCAGGCCGTCGAGCCTTTCTTTCGACCCCGCCCATCGGGGCTTAAAGAAATAGATGGGCTGCGTGATACTTCCACGCAGAGCTGAAACCGACCGCACACGAGCCTGCCCAGGCAAAGCGGTGCGAGTCGGCCCGTCCATGCTTCTTAATATGTTCTATAAAGTGATATCCTTTTGAAGCACGGAATACACCACTGAATTTGAAAATATGAAGTGTACATGTTTTCTGGGCCAGACTAGCTCGTTTCGGCCAATTAGGAATCATCAGTGACCCTTAAATATTTTAAGAATTCCACCATGGAATCAATGATCCCAAAGGACAAGAAAATATAAACTACACTATGGTGTAGGACAGGGAGACTTTTTACGGTCGGCACGCATTCCTAGATACCAACTGAAGTGACGTTTAATAAACCCTATTGGTTTTTTCATTGGGCGACGGGGCTTGAGATGTCATTTCATCTCAGTGTCGGGTAAAAGTCCCACAAAATTGGAAGCAACGTCTCCAAAATGACCTATACAGTGTTGAAGGCTTTAAGGAGCGGTCCCACTCGCACCACTTTTCTTGGGCAGGCTTTTACCTTCTAACCGGTTAACCAGTTATCAAGAGGCGCTTCTAACGAGTACCCTCAATCTCTAAAAAAACAACTAAGAAAATCCCCACCCCAAACCCAAACTAAAGATTATAACAAAGGGGTCAGTTTCGAGGGTCTTCATTGCATGTGCTTATATAACTAATGGGCGTGATCTGCGAAGGTAAGCGAAATGGTATATTAGGTACCACCTTTTTTACAATGTTACTCAAGAGCTTTAACTTATGCTGCCCGTAAAGTCGTGACATGTCCAAAGTTTAAGACGAAAATTTCAATGTGCGATGTCTAAATATTCATCTCAGAATTACGACAAAATGTGCGAACATCGCAGATCTTTAACAATTGGGGTCAGTTTCATCAAAGCATTTGCGACGGAAGATCGTACGAAGTTCTTACGACAAAAATCCTGTTTCATCAAATGTTAAAGATCTGCGATGTTCGCACATTTTGTCGTAATTCTGAGATGAATATTTAGACATCGCACATTGAAATTTTCGTCTTAAACTTTGGACATGTCACGACAATACGGGCAGCTTAGGTTAAAGCTCTTGAGTAACATTGTAAAAAGGGTAGTACGTACGTAATATACCATTTCGCTTACCTTCGCAGATCACGCCCATTAGTTATATAAGCCCATGCAATGAAGACCCTCGAAACTGACCCTTTTGTTATACTCTTTAGTTTGGGTTTGGGGTGGGGATTTTCTTAGTTGTTTTTAGAGATTGAGGGTACTCGTTAGAAGCGCCTCTTGATTACTGGTTTAACCAGTTAGAATGTAAAAGCCTGCCCAAGAAAAGTGGTGCGGGTGGGTCCGCTCCTTAAACCCTAGCGGTTTCTGTGGTCGGTAGGGTTTATAATGTCACTTCATCTCAATGCCGGGTAAAAGCCCCACAAAATCGGAAGTAGCGTCTCCAAAACGGCCTAAAATACATGTACATTGACGGGGACGTTCAGGTAGTTTCTAACGATTGCCCACAATCTGCGATTAGACTTTTGATTTAAATGAAGACTCAGTGTACCTCAAATTAACACATCAAACTAGAATTGTCAATACGACACATATGCCCCCGCCCAGGGACCATCCTCACCAAGAAAAAAAGCATGTTACCAAAAAAAAAAAAAAGACAGTATTGCTCGGCTGGAAACCTGTCCTTCAGAACATCGGCGTAGGTGTGGGTAATGGCGTTTAAATATTGGAAAAAAGTGTGTATCATCAAGCCAGATATGAACAAAATCCATAAAAAAATAAATGACCGAATGTGACATTGACCTTGAGTTTTGGTTTTCCTGCCCTTTCAAGATTATTTCGTTTATTTCGAGCCGATCAGATTCGGGCGATAACTAAACGGAGTAGCCGGAGAAATGACCTGTATCTTTTGTCATATCAAATACGAACTAAATCCATCCTGAGTCTGTGACCTTGACCTTGAGGTCATGGTCATTGGCGCGATTATGCTGAAAATTATGAGTCTGTGACCTTGACCTTGAGGCCATGGGCGCTGGGGCGGGTATGCTGAATAAAACTTGTATATCAATCATCGTACCAAATATGAACCAAATCCATTGTATGATTTTAAAATAATTTCAACATTTAAAGTTTTCTAAGTCCATAACTTGACCTAGAGGTCATAGCTAAGGGCCAGTGTATTGCTGAATAAACCTTTTGACCTATACATACCATCACCATTCCATCATATAGACTGGAAAATATGAGCTCTTAAAATTTTAGGTTCTTCCTGGTACAGTGCGGAAGGACGTACGTACATTGGCGTACGTTCGTATGTACGAAAACCTTGAATGTCGACGGCGTGGGGAGGGGATCGTTGTTTTGCGTACTGTCATTTCGTCAATGCGCAGACAATTGTATAATTGTGTATACATGTAGCTATAGAATTTAAAATCAGTCATGCTGTAGTATCTATGTTGCAAATGAACTGAATTTATTTTTCATTGAAAGGCTGGACGGTTGGTTGGTTGTTGGTTGATTTAAGGTTAAAGTCCCCTTCAACACTGCATAGGTCATTTTGGAGACGTTGCTTCCAACTTTGTGGGACTTTTTCCCGACACTGAGGTGAAATGACATCTCAAGCCCTGTCGCACAATGAAACCAATAGGGTTTATTAAACGTCACTACAACTGGTATCTGGGAATGCGTGTTGATTCCATTGTGAAATTCTGATGGGCGGGGGCCCGATGGGCGGGGGCCGAAAGAAAGGCTGGACGGCCTGACAGACGAACAATCAATAAAAAATATTTGCTATAGACCTGTCACCACTGATATACGTAAAATACGAACACTTACAGAGGCTACGTCAGGTAACGTTATATGCGGCATCCTTATTAAACAACGTCATGCATTGACGTTTTGTGTTAAAATCGTGCATAAACTGTGTTTTAAGTTCATACGATAAATTGAATCTTGTATTC
>OY757016.1:89310431-89403289 GCA_963580285.1 Lucinisca nassula | reverse complement strand
CCGTCCTCGATTTAGCTCAAATAAGGAACCAGTGCTTCAACTGAAGTGCACGACCCGCCGGATGCTTTTAGCTTTATGAGTGTTACCATATATGGGTACGGCGGCCATTTTTGGTCATGAGACCTGGACCTAAAACGGTTCCCCCAATAAATGCGCCGTTATCGTAAGGAGCAAAAATATATCTTATACTTTAGTACTGTATTCTGAATCATTTGCAGGATAAAATGCATTCTCACTTTTCCAATACAAAAGCATATGTGTAAAAGTTTGACCTAGGCACAAAGAAGGTCAAGGTCAACCCAGGGTCATCATTTTAGCAATTTATGATGGGCCTACGTCCCATATGTTATTTATCAAGTTTCGTGGAAATCTGCCCAGTGGTTCTGGAGAAGACTATTTTTGAAGGGTTTTTACCATATATGGCTTGGCGGCCATTTTGGGCATGCGACCTGGACCCCATGAGCAAATTTTGGTTTCCCCCATCCCATAGAGGCTCCATATGAAATTTGACTTCAATCGGCCCAACGGTTTCCGAGGAGAAGCAGTTCGAAAATTTTCACATTTTTCGCCTCGGCGAGGCTATAGTAATGGATTGGAATATTTCGCAAGTTCATTGGTTAGATCTCATTGATATCTATCAGTATGCCAAAAATTGTTTAAATATTCCAACAAATGCATATGTGTCAAAGTTTGACCTAGGCACAAAGAAGGTCAAGGTCAACCCAGGGTCACCATTTTAGCAATTTATGATGGGCCTACGTCCCAGATGCTATTTATCAACTTTCGTGGAAATCTGCCCAGTGGTTCTGGAGTTGACTATTTTTGAAGGGTTTTTACCATATATGGCTTGGCGGCCATTTTGGTCATGTGACCTGGACCCCATGAGCAAATTTTGGTTTCCCCCATCCTATAGAGGCCCCATATGAAATTTTACTTCAATCGGCCCAACGGTTTCCGAGGAGAAGCAGTTCGAAAATTTTCACATTTTTCGCCTCGGCGAGGCTATACTAAATGGAATGTAATATTTCTCAAGTTCATTGGTTAGATCTCATTGATATCTATCAGTATGCCAAAAATTGTTTAAATATTCCAAGCGGTTAAGTCACTATCACCAATTTTCACAAACGGGTTACGGACGGACAGACAGACCATATATGGCTTGGCGGTCATTTTGGTCATGTGACCTGGACCCCATGAGCAAATTTTGGTTTCCCCCATCCTATAGAGGTGACTTCAATCGGCCCAACGGTTTCCGAGGAGAAGCAGTTCGAAAATTTTCACATTTTTCGCCTCGGCGAGGCTATACTAAACGGAATGTAATATTTCGCAAGTTCATTGGTTAGATCGCATTGATATCTATCAGTGTGCCAAAAATTGTTTAAATATTCCAAGCGGTTAAGTCGCTATCACCAATTTTCACAAACGGGTTACGGACGGACAGACAGACTGACAGAATGACCGATTGACCGAATGACAGAATGACACGGTGATTTTAGGGCACTCTTAGAAATCAACTGACTTCAGTCGGTCGCTTTTTCTGCGGGTCGTGCAATATTCAAGGTCTTGCGAACTTCCTGTAGGGTTCGCTGATTATCGTAATAACAGTGGACCAGTCAGTCAGCAGCTTCGAATTAGGTTAATGGCCCTTTAAAGCGCTAAACGAAATCGAAGCAAACCCTATATTATTTTACTTATTTTTCAAATAAAATTAGGCTTAACATTGATGTGCTGCTAAGCAGACAAATCACCTCTTACCAAGCCTTTTTTCTTGAATAATAATAGTAATAATAATAAATCTATTCGAAAATGTCGTTTGCTACCTTTATGTTTGGCGCTTACAGGTTAATATTACAGCATCCTTCAATTAAAATGTTTATTAAAAGAAGGAAGAAAGTAAGACGTTTTTCAGCATTAGTGAAGATTTTAAATTAGCCGTAATAATTCTTCTGGGAATAGTCTGAAATAACGATTTCGGCGTCTTCATTAAATGACGTGACCCATTTGTGACGCCGTGGTGATATAGCCTTGTAAAAAGTCTACCCTGTTGTCTTTAATAACGAAAAGTCCACAAATATCTATAATTGATAAGTTTTAGACGGGCCTCCGTGGCCTAGTAGATGAGAGCGCTAACTTTTAAACATTAGGTCTCTCACCAGTGTGGTCGAGACTCGCTCGGTCACATGTGAGACGCCAAGTTCTGCAACGAAAGGTCAGGTGGTTTTTCTCCGGGTGCTCCGGTTTTCTCCCACCTCTGATTAACGATCAGCTCGATATTAGTGAAATAATCTTGAAAGGGTCGTAAAACCAAAACCAAAGTTTGACAAGTTGAAAATGCTTAAAACTCCCAGACGCAACGTCTGATCAATGTCTGCACTGTTTGTTAACAGTTTTGTTTTGTTTGATTTGAGGTTTAACGTCCCGGTCAACACTTCATACTCGTAGGACATTTTGGAGACGTTGCGCCCAATTTTGTGAGACTTTTACTCAATGACGTCTCAAGCCCTACTGCCCAATAAAACCAACAGGGTTTATATGCATGGGCGGTCCGAGCTTGCCAACACAAGAGGAATTAAAGGGTTAAGCGCAAAAGTCTAAGTCCCCGCTCAGAAACATTTTTTTTTTTTTTTTTTTTTTTTTTTGACCCGAACTTTTGATTGACCTAAACTGTTCATATGTCACTAATACTATTGTTTAAGACGTCAACACGGCAATTCTTACACAATTTCTTCACACAAGTAGTTCTTGAAATGCAGCAATTCTTACACGAAGGTTTGATCTTCTAGCAGTTCAGCAGGAAAAGGTTGCACATCACATTCTGATTGAGAGCATGAAGATTGACTCTGATTAGTTTACATACTCGAGTATCATATAAAAAGGTCAGTTGTTGAATATTATAAGGTTGCGTAAGAAACTTAGCGGACACTTTGTATGGGAAGTTGTGTTTCAAACTTGCCAACTTGTACCATTGCTGTGCCCTGACTGTGGATATACATAATCAATATGCTCACTTAGAAGACGTATACCTGCTATAAGCACTTTAGTCACAAAAATTAATATAAAGCTGTCCACAAGATATCGTTTTATAATGTTTCTCATTTGCTTCAAATGAAGTTCATAAGGACAGATAACATTTACAATTCATTCATAATAATGCTGTATTTCTTGACTGTACAAATTGCATTTTTCTAACAATTCAATTGAAGGTTGTTGGTTGAAATAGTGTCAAAATAATGTAAATGATATCGTAAGTGCACGTCAAGAGCATGTTTGCGTGATGAAAATGAAATTTGATAAAAACTAGCCAATATTGTTTGTAGGAATGTACATAATAATAATAATAATAATAATAATATCACAACAACTTCAACAACTACTACTACTGATAATTATAATGAAAACGACGATGACAATAATTAAACTACTACTACCTCAACATGGGCTTATGCCCATCGGGGTTTGCAGAAATAAACTGGGCTGTATAATGTTTCTACGTGGAGCTGAAACCAACCGCACATGAGTACTGGTAAACCGCTTAAAGGGTCTAAGACTGCCCAGGGAAAATTGTGTGAGTCGGACAGGCCCTACATATAAACATTTTGGTATGTTATTGCTTGAGATGACATTTCATCTCAATGCGGGATAAAAGCTCCATAAAATTTGAAGCAACGTCTCTAAAATGACCAAAAGTGTATTGAAAGGGGATTCAAACAGACTACTACTGCTAATTCTGCTACTTATAATAATGATAACTTTAATACTAAAAACAATAATAATAATACTTATACTCTTACTACAACTCTTACTACTAGCCTGCTCGGGCAAAGTGGTGCGAGACGGACCGTCCATGCATATATATAGAGCCTATTCATTTATTGGTTTCATTGGGCGGCAGGATTTGAGATGTCATTTCATCTCAATGTAGGGTAAAACTCCCACAAAAGCGGAAGCAACGTCTCCAAAATGACCTAAATAGTGTTGTCGGGGACGTTAAATCTCAAATCAAACAATACTTCACTTATTACTACTCCTACTACTACTACTACTACTACTAATAATAATGATAATAATAATTTCAATAAACAAAATGATGATTATAATAATTATACTTACTACTATTTCACTTTTACTTCTACTGCTAGCAGCCCCCGTGATGAAGCAGTTAGGCTACTCGCCTTGTAAACCAGGGGTCGCAGCATCGACCCTGGGCTTCTCCAGACTTTCGGATGAGTCTTTAAACCGAGGTCCCGTCTCCGTATGACCTTAGCTGTTGGTGAGATGTACAACTCAAACACTCACTTTGAACAGCTGCTACTGCTACTTCTACAACAAGAATTATTATTATTATTATTATTATTATTATTTATTATTATTATTGTTGTTGTTGTAATATATGTATTGGAAAAAATTAATAAACACTTGCTGAAAAGTCATCAGTAATAATAAATATAGAAAACGATGATACAGTTGGTGATAATGATAATAATAGTAATAATAATGCATAAACACGGACGGTATTAATGGACTCGTGTTGTTCTTGGTCTTGAAAAGGAGGGTGCTAAGTACAAAGAAGACCAGTCTCTTTGCTGATTGCGTTTGTCGGTTGTGATATCCCTAATTAGGGTTGTGCCCATTGAACAGTCATTGTCGAATTCAACTCTGTTACACTGTTAAATTCAACACAATTTTCAACAAGCATGATCAAACTGACAAGACAACCGGTCTGGTTGAATTTGATCCTGCAAATTCTGTGTTCATTTCGACACGGTCAAATAATTCTAGTTTATAAGTTTATAACTGAACGGTTTAATATTAATATTTCATTGTCTGTTTTTGATTTCTTTTTTTTTTTTTTCAAAATAGTGTTTTTTCAAAATAGTGCAACAAAATTGTTCTCCTTCTTAGGCCACATTGTTTTCTGACAATCGACCCACTAGTGCTGTCATTGCTTTGATTTTTTCTTTGTTCTCCTTCTTGGGCCATACTGTTTTCTGACAATCGACCCACTAGTGCTGTCATTGCTTTGATTTTTTCTCCTTCTTGGGTCACTCTGTTTTCTGACAATCGACCCACTAGTGCCGTCATTGCTTTGATTTTTCTCCTTCTTGGGCCACACTGTTTTCTGACAATCGACCCACTAGTGCTGTCATTGCTTTGATTTTTTCTCCTTCTTGGGCCAGACTGTTTTCTGACAATCGACCCACTAGTGCTGTCATTGCTTTGATTTTTCTCCTTCTTGGGCCACACTGTTTTCTGACAATCGACCCACTAGTGCTGTCATTGCTTTGATTTTTTCTCCTTCTTGGGCCGCACTGTTTTCTGACAATCGACCCACTAGTGCCGTCATTGCTTTGATTTTTCTCCTTCTTGGGCCACTCTGTTTTCTGACAATCGACCCACTAGTGCTGTCATTGCTTTGATTTTTTCTCCTTCTTGGGCCTCTCTGTTTTCTGACAATCGACCCACTAGTGCTGTCATTGCTTTGATTTTTTCTCCTTCTTGGGTCACTCTGTTTTCTGACAATCGACCCACTAGTGCCGTCATTGCTTTGATTTTTCTCCTTCTTGGGCCACACTGTTTTCTGACAATCGACCCACTAGTGCTGTCATTGCTTTGATTTTTTCTCCTTCTTGGGCCAGACTGTTTTCTGACAATCGACCCACTAGTGCTGTCATTGCTTTGATTTTTCTCCTTCTTGGGCCACACTGTTTTCTGACAATCGACCCACTAGTGCTGTCATTGCTTTGATTTTTCTCCTTCTTGGGCCACACTGTTTTCTGACAATCGACCCACTAGTGCGGTCATTGCTTTGATTTTTTCTTTGTTCTCCTTCTTGGGCCACACTGTTTTCTGACAATCGACCCACTAGTGCTGTCATTGCTTTGATTTTTTCTCCTTCTTGAGCCACACTGTTTTCTGACAATCGACCCACTAGTGCTGTCATTGCTTTGATTTTTTCTCCTTCTTTGGCCGCACTGTTTTCTGACAATCGACCCACCAGTGCTGTCATTGCTTGGATTTTTCTCCTTCTTGGGCCACACTGTTTTCTGACAATCGACCCACTAGTGCGGTCATTGCTTTGATTTTTAGCTCACCAGAGCCGAAGGCTCGGGGGGAGCTTATAGGATAGGCAGTTGTCCGTCGTCGACCGTCGTCGTCGTCCGTCGTCGTCGTCGTCTGGCGTCAACGCTTTCAAACCACATGCCCCGCCCCCTCCGCTTCATAAAATGCCTTATATCTCAGAAACCTTACAGATCCCAACCCCTAAACCATATATATTCTTGTTCCTTATGATAAGATGCATTAAGTGACACCAACCTGGGGTTCCCCCGGGATGTGCCGGGGACATGCCCTGCCCCCCTCTATTTCATAAAATGCCATTTATCTCAGAAACCATTCAGATCCCCACCCCCAAACTATATATATTCTTGTTCCTTATGCTAAGATGCATTAAGTGACACCAACCTTGGGGTCCCCCGGGATGTGCCGGGGACATGCCCCACCCCCTCCACTTCATAAAATGCCATTTATCTCAGAAACCATTGAGATCCCCACCCCTAAACCATATATATTCTTGTTCCTTATGATAAGACCCATTCAGTGATACCAACATTGGGGTCTCTCTGGGGTGCGCTGGGGCCATGCCCCACCCTTCCACTTCATAAATGCCATATATCTCAGAAACCATTCAGATCCCCACCCCTAAACTATATATATTCTTGTTTCTTATGATAAGACGCATTCAGTGACACCAATCTGAGGGTCCCCTAGGATGTGGCGGGGCTTATGCCCCACCCCCTCCACTTCGTAAAAGGCTGAATATCTCAGAAACCGTTCAGATCCCCACCCCTAAACTATTTAAATTCTTGTTCCTTATGATAAGACGCATTCAGTGATACCATTATTGGGGTCTCTATGGGGTGCGCTGGGGCCATGCCCCACCCTTCCACTTCATAAATGCCATATATCTCAAAAACCATTCAGATCCCCACCCCTAAACTATATATATTCTTGTTTCTTATGATAAGACGCATTCAGTGACACCAATCTGAGGGTCCCCTAGGATGTGGCGGGGCTTATGCCCCACCCCCTCCACTTCGTAAAAGGCTGAATATCTCAGAAACCGTTCAGATCCCCACCCCAAACCATTTAAATTCTTGTTCCTTATGATAAGACGCATTCAGTGATACCAACCTTAGGGTCTCCCTTGCCGCACGGGGGCTATGCCCGACCCCTCCACTTCATAAAAGGCCCAATATCTCAGAAACCGTTCAGATCCCCACCCCTAAACCATATAAATTCTTGTTCTTATGTTAAGATGCATTCAGTGATATCAACCTAAGGATCTCCCAGGCCGCACCAGGGCTATGCCCCAACCTTCCACTTCATAAAAGGTGATATATCTCGGAAACCCTTCAGATCCCCACCCCAAAACCATGTATATTCTTGTTTCTTATGAAAAGACGCATTCAGTGACACCAATCTGGGGGTCCCCTAGGATGTGCCAGGGCTATGCCCCACCCCCTGCACTTAGTAAAAGCCCAATATCTCAGAAACCGTTTAGATCCCCACCCCTAAAGCATATAAATTCTTGTTCCTTATGATAAGACGCATTCAGTGATACCAATCTAAGGGTCTCCGGGGCCGCACGGGGACTGTGCCCCACCCTTCCACTTCATAAAAGGTGATACGTCTCGGAAACCATTCAGATCCCAGTCCCAAAACCATATATATTCTTGTTTCATATGATAAGACGCATTCATTGAAACCAACCTGGGGGTCCTCTGGGATGTGCCCGGGCCATGCCCAACACCCTCCACTTCGTAAAAGGCTCAATATCCCGGAAACCATTCAGAACCCCCAACCCTAAACCATATATATTCTTGTTCCTTATGATGAGACACATTCAGTGATATAGAAGCCTCCGTGGTCGAGTGGTTACGCTACTCGCCTTGTAAACAGGGGTCGCAGGTTCGATCCCGGGCTTCTCCAGACTTTCGGATGAGTCTTTAAACCGAGGTCCTGTCTCCGTATGACCTTAGCTGTTGGTGGGACGTAAAACTGAAACACTCACTCGCTCACTCATTCAGTGATACCAACCTAGGGGTCTCTGGGGGTGTGCTGGGGCTATGCCCCACCCTTCCACTTCATAAAATGCAATATATCTCAGAAACTGTTCAGATCCCCACCCCTAAAATATGTATATTTGTGTTCCCTATAATAAGACTCATTCACTCACATCAATGCGTCTATGTGGTAGGGCAAAATGCTGATGCCATGGCCCACGCCTCTACTTCATAAAAGGCCATATATATCAGACACCATTAAGATCCCCACCTCATAATAATATATATTCTTGTTTCTTATGATTAGACACATTCAGTCACACAAACTTGGTGGTCCACAGGGGCCATTCCTCTCCTCATCATTTCATAAGAGGGCCTCATATCTTGGAAACTGTTCATATCCCCACCCCTAAACAATATATTTTCTTGGTCCTTATTATAAGACACATTCAGCGACAACAATCTTGGCTTTCCTGGGGTCTGCCAGGGCTATGCTCCAACCCCTTCGCAGCTTAAAAGGCCTTATATCTCAAGAACAGTACACATCCCAACCCCTAAACCATATATATTCATGTGCCTTATGATAAGATGGATTCAGTGATACCATTCAGGGCTCTGTTGGGTCCATGTCTCATCCTTCCTCCTCATAAAAGGCCTAATATTTCAGATACAGAGTCCACATGGGTGCTCATTTTCAAATGGGGGTTTGTTTGGGAGACTTTATAATCAATAAGTTAAAATCTGAAACCATACATGGCTGCCAGTGGGCAGTGTCCGCCTGAGTTATGGTGAGCATTGTGGCCCATGGGCCTCTTGTTTCTTTGTTCTCCTTCTTGGGCCACACTATTTTCTGACAATCGACCCACTAGTGTTGTCATTGCTTTGATTGTTTCTCCTTCTTGGGCTACTCTGTTTTCTGACAATCGACCCACTAGTGCTGTCATTGCTTTAATTTTTCGCCTCCTTTGGCCACTCTGTTTTCTGACAATCGACCCACCAGTGCTGTCATTGCTTTGATTTTTTCTTTTTTCTCCTTTTTGGGCCACTCTGTTTTCTGATAGTCGACCCACTAGTGCTGTCATTGCTTTGATTTTTTCTTTTTTCTCCTTCTTGGGCCAGACTGTTTTCTGACAATCGACCCACTAGTGCTGTCATTGCTTTGATTTTTTCTCCTTCTTGGACCACTCTGTTTTCTGACAATCGACCCACTAGTCCTGTCATTGCTTTGATTTTTTCTTTGTTCTCCTTCTTGGGCCACAGTGTTTTCTGACAATCGACCCACTAGTACTGTCATTGATTTGATTTTTTCTCCTTCTTGGGCCGCACTGTTTTCTGACAATCGACCCATTAGTGCTGTCATTGCTTTGATTTTTTCTCCTTCTTGGACCACTCTGTTTTCTGACAATCGACCCACTAGTGCTGTCATTGCTTTGATTTTTCTCCTTTTTGGGCCACTCTGTTTTCTGACAATCGACCCACTAGTGCGTTCATTGCTTTGATTTTTTCTCCTTCTTGGGCCACTCTGTTTTCTGACAATCGACCCACTAGTGCTGTCATTGCTTTGATTTTTCTCCTTTTTGGGCCACTCTGTTTTCTGACAATCGACCCATTAGTGCGTTCATTGCTTTGATTTTTTTCTTTTTTCTCCTTCTTGGGCCACACTGTTTTCTGACAATCGACCCACTAGTGCCGTCATTGCTTTGATTTTTTCTCCTTCTTGGGCCACTCTGTTTTCTGACAATCGACCCACTAGTGCTGTCATTGCTTTGATTTTTCTCCTTTTTGAGCCACTCTGTTTTCTGACAATCGACCCACTAGTGCTGTCATTGCTTTGTTTTTTTCTTTTTTTTCTCCTTCTTGGGCCACTCTGTTTTCTGACAATCGACCCACTAGTGCCGTCATTGCTTTGATTTTTTCTCCTTCTTGGGCCGCACTGTTTTCTGACAATCGACCCACTAGTGCTGTCATTGCTTTGATTTTTTCTCCTTCTTGGGCCACTCTGTTTTCTGACAATCGACCCACTAGTGCTGTCATTGCTTTGATTTTTCTCCTTTTTGAGCCACTCTGTTTTCTGACAATCGACCCCCTAGTGTTGTCATTGCTTTGATTTTTTCTCGTTCTTGGGCCACTTTATTTTCTGACAATCGACCCACTAGTGCTGTCATTGCTTTAATTTTTTCTCCTTCTTGGGCCTCTCTGTTTTCTGACAATCGACCCACTAGTGGTGTCATTGCTTTCATTTTTTTCTCCTTCTTGTGCCACTCTGTTTTCTGACAATCGACCCACTAGTGCTGTCATTGCTTTGATTTTTTTCTCCTTCTTGGGCCACTCTTAGTTTTTACCGAGTCATTCGACTCTTTAATTTTAATCATTCGATTAAGATGTTTAGTGCAGATAAAGACGCCGTTCAAACGTTTAATGTTTTCAAGGCACGCAAGAACAAAATATGTTTAGATAAAATCGGTATGAACATCTCAAAGACGTGGACAAATGCTCTGTTAATGATGCATTCTACTACTTGTAGGTTTAATGATGCTTCATCAACCCCCAAAGCGCAAAAAATATTGAAACAGACAACATTTCCATTTTTGTTCAGTTTGTTTTTAAACAGAGAAAAATCAGATTTTGTATTTCATGTGAAAATGAAAAATCGGTGCGAAAATGACAACAAATGGGCAGGTGATCAGTTTATGATGCATCCCATTAACCCGTAAAGTACCAAGCAAAAGACACCATTTTAGCGCACGAGTGTGGTCCTTCCAGATTTACTGTGGCCTTGTAAAATTGACACAAACATCTAGACTTGCTTCATTAGGAAAGTACGACATGTTTAATAGTTATCTTTGATGTATCCAAACTTGAAAACTTACGTTGTTGCCATTTACTTAAAATGAATGTAATTTTTAACGTTCATTACAGTATGAATGGCATAGGGTCAAGAGCAAAAGTATCGAGGAAGCAAAAGAACAGGATTTCTAGTATAACTTTAGCTATTTTGACAGTGTTATTAGTTTTTATCAAAATACTAGAAAATATTAAGGTTGGTAGGTAAGGGTACGAAAATCTTTTCTTGCACACCAGACAAGGAAATCCGTGATTTTACCCTGGGATAGAAATTTATGTTATGACCCTGGTGTTCCGACCCAATATCGAATATTCCCACGTGTTTGATAAATGTACTGGTTGAATACGACCTCGTATGCGCCGTCGTTAAGGTTGACGTCATGCACGTTACGTGACGTCACTAAACATTCCTGTAGTGTCATCACAATATGGCGGACGTTGGTAATCGAAGTGACTGCAGCATTAAAAATCAGCGCTAAGAAATGGAAGGTATGCAAGAAAAAGAATCCAATATAGGTGTGAAGGGTGGATAGAAAAATCCGTCCCTCGGGATCACTGTCCGGCATCACTCGGCAAGCCTCGTGATGCCGGACAGTGACCCTTGGGGCGGATTTTTCAATCCACCCCTCACACCCATATAAGATTCTTATAAACCTGCTAAGCCCGGATATGTCTTATCTTTGAAACAATGTAGATCCAGATCATATGGCTTCTGAAGAAGCCATCTGATCAGGATCTTCATTGTTTGCCATCCAGTTTACAAATTTGTTGCAATAATTTGCATCAAGTAATCTGATTGGCTGATAATCAGTGGTGGGTGTGACATATTTAAATATTCATCAGGACAAGGGTTAAGGTTGGTAGGTAAGGGTATGAAAATCTTTTATTTATTTATTTTTTTTTTTTTTGGATGGCAATAAAAATTGCAGGGTCGGCACAAAAAAAAAGGTCGATCGGGTAAGCGGAAACATAGCTTTTTAGGCCTTATGGTAGGATGATTGCACACGTGTTTGTTGGTTTGATTTGAGGATTAAAGTCCCCGTCAACATTATTTAGGTGATTTTGGAGACATTGTTTCCAATTTTTTTGGGACTTTTACCCGACATTGAGATGATTAATCCCGCTAAAACCGAGTCACTTCTTTTATCTCGCAAAGTTAACAAACCTTGGCACCCTCCCGTCTCTATGGAAGGCCGTCAGATCGAAGAAGTGCAGTCACACAAACACCTTGGTATCTACTTCTCAGAAAATGGCACATGGCACACACATATTGAAATCATCAAAGAGAAAGCTTGGCATAGGTTGAATGTAATGCGCAGACTTAAATTTGTTTTGGACAGGAAATCTTTAGAAGTCATTTACATATCGTTTATTCGGCCACTGTTAGAATACGGAGATATTATTTGGGACAACTGTACACAATATGAAAAGCGCGAACTAGATAAAATTCAAAACGAAGCAGCTAGGATAGTTACAGGTGCTACAGCTTTGGTCTCCTTACAATCTCTAAACGAAGAAGTTGGATGGGAATCATTGCAAACTAGGAGAACCAATCATAAGCTTATTTTATTCTTCAAGATGCAACACGATCTAGTTCCAACTTATTTATCAAATCTTGTTCCTCCGTTAGTTAGTGAAACTACTATGTACGGCCTCTGAAATGCCAATGATTTTACAACTATTTAGTGTAACACACGTAACTATTATTCGTCTTTCTTACCCTCGGTTGTCAGGGACTATAATAACTTACCGAATCAGGCTAAAGAAACTACTTCACTGGCGTCTTTTAAAACAGCCCTTACTGGAAGCAGGGTCCAAATACCAAAATTTTATTACCGGGGTAAGAGAAAATGGCAAGTCATGCATGCTCGCTTGAGAACCAATTGTAGTATTTTAAAAAGTGATCTTTTTTCAAAAAACATGACTGACTCACCATCTTGTACTTGCGGGCTCGTTGAAAACGCTTACCATTTTTTTCTTTCGATGTGCTAATTACCAAAATCAGCGCAACCAACTACTCCGAGACCTATCATTTTTACCCAACATCAATCGCAAAATACTCTTATATGGTGATGCATCAAGATGTTTTGAAGATAACGAACAAATTTTCCGTCACATATTGGCATTTATAGAAGCCAGCAAAAGGTTTTAGCATAAAGACACTTTTATATGATTAAAGGAAGCATTCTCCCCGCCAATCTGCACATGAATGCAGCAAGGGTCGGTGGTTGAATAATCGCTTCAGATAACCATCTTTGCCTATCTTCATTTTCATATGCTGTATCTGTCTCATCATCTTCTCTCATTACATCATGCTTGTTTGTTCTTTTTTCTCTGTTTTGTTTGATCTTTTCTTCATTCATCCATTGCCTTGGTTAGTACAACTATGTATAGTCATCTACGTATAACTGTATTCAAGTGAACCCGCCAATATATGTACAAACGCTCTCATTTTCACTTATCAGGAGATGAACTTCATAAGCTACATTTAGCTTCCGTTCAAATCCTTTAACATATTGTAAACATCATTATTTGTCTTGTCATGTATTGCTTAAACTAATAAATACGTTTAAACCAAATGACATCTGATTCCCTCCCGCCCAATGAAACCAATAGGGTTTATATGCATGGACTGTCCGACTCACAGCACTTTACCTGGGCAGGCTTAGACAACCTTAGCAGTTAACCAGTACTCATGTGCGGTCAGTTTCAACTCGTCGTGGAAGCATCATGCAGCCCAATCTACACTGCTCAAAACAATTAAAAGAGCAAACACATATTTCCTCATAGTATAAAGATGTTGGATAATGATGATGAAACAACGATTCAGAGGGATGAATAACCTTATCGGCGAACATTGGCAACCAGTTCACAAATCGCGGCCTGTAACCTGTTAAGGAAGAATTTGCATAAATGATTGTTTGTTTGATCCCCGTCAACACAGTATAGGTCATTTTGGAGACGTTGCCTCCAATTTTATGGGACTTTTACCCGACGTTGAGATGAAATGACATCTCAAGCCCGGTCGCCCAATGAAACCATAAGGGTTTATAAGCATAGACTCGCACGGCTTTGCCTGGGCAGGCTTAAATCCTCTAAGCGGTTTACCAGTACCCGTGTGCGGGTCGGTTTCAGCTCTGCGTGGAAGCATCAAACAGCCAATCTACTTCTCCAAGCCCTGAAGGGCGGGCCGAGCATAAATGTTTGAGAAATCGCCATCTTTACGTCAGATTATTTCAAATGTCATAGACATGCGCAAATCAGTCACTTTTTTCCTGTCAGTAATGTGTATGACCACCTCGAGCAGCACATTACTCCTGGCATCGCTGAGGCATTCTACGAACCAAATTTTGAACAGTTTGTAAAGCTAGTGTTTCCCCACTCATGTCTAAAGATATTTGTGAGATCTTGAATAGCCATTGGTAGATGATCGCCCTGTGAGATACGTCTGTAGAGCATGTCCCACACATGTTGTATTGGGTTTAAGTAAGATGAACGTGCCGGCCAGTCCATTACTTCAATAGTCCCACGATGAAGGTAAGTCATGCACACTCTAGCAGTATGTGGGCGCGCATTATCCTGCATCAGAGATTGCCCACCATAGGATCTAGAATTTTATCCCGATACCGTAATGCAGTCAATGTACCTCCGTTTATCACTTACAGGTCCGTTCGGCCATCTTAAGAAATTCTACCCCATACCCACTTTCAAGCCAAGCTCTTCCAAGAACCGCCTAACACCATATGAAGTCACTATGAAGCCCAAAATAACGCATACATGTTTTGACCCAAACTCAAATTTTAACAGATCGCCCCATGTTCGCAAAATACAAAAACATGTTTTGCTTATATCCTTTTGTTGTCTGATTTTACTTTCATATCCAATCGAAGCATAGATGTAGTGACTATTACGACAACAATACTTCCTAGGCATGGCTGCTTTCCAATGTTTTACGTACTGTCAAAGAAAAAAATGGGCAGCATGGTGTTTCACCAATTTGCAACCGACTTTGAGTACTGGTAATGTAAGGCTGCCCAGAAAATGTGTTGCTTCTTAAACCATTTCGGTTGCTTTGGGCGGTAGTGGGAAAAGTCCCACATAATCGGAAGCAATGTCTCCAAAATGACCTATAATAATAACATGAAAAAGAATATGCAACAGACGTCATAAACATACGCCATTTTCAGTTTTGTTTGTTTGATTTGAGGTTTAACGTCCCCGTCAACACTGTATATGTCATTTTGGAGACGTTCCTTCCAATTTTGTGGGACTTTTACCTGACCTTGAGATGAACTGACAGCTCAAGCCCTGCCATCCAATGAAATCATTAGGGTTTATTAGCATGGATGGGCCGACTCGCACCGCTTTGCCTGGGCAGGCTTAGATCCTCTAAGCAGTTTACCGGTACTCGTGTGCGGGTCGGTTTCAGCTCTGCGCATTACGCAAACACGCTTATACAAATACATTGCCACCTTTATCGCTGAAAAAATGAAAATTTTATGATGAAAATTTGTGATATTTTTCTTATTTCTGCTCAAAATATAGATTGTGGGCACTCGTTAGAACCGCCTCATCGAGGCGGTTCTAACGAGTACCCACAATCTATATTTTAGAGCAGAAATAAAAAAAAAATAAGGTATACCCCCGGAAACCCCAGTTTTACTATATAAAAATGGGTTCAAGGGGGTCAAAATTATATAGGCGTGTTTTCGTGATGTGGAAGCATCATGCAGCCCATCTTTTTCTTCAAGCCCCGATGGGCGGGGCCGACGACATTTTCAGAGGATTGTTTTTTCTTGACATCTTAAGCGGTTCATGTTTATCCTCATTGACAGTTTCTGCGTATGACCTGACTGTGGTAATCAACAGATCAGCAAAATGAAATTGTCACGATTTTAAAGTGATACAAAATCTCGAAAATTCAAATTTCACCCCTGGAGACCTGCTGCTATCTCAGTATTAATTTGTGAAAAAGCAATCTTGTCAAAGCTTAACAGGAGTAAATTAGCATTTGCTTCACAACCTCATTGTCCACGACAACAACGATCAAAGCACTAACAGTACTGGCAGGTCGATTGTTTCTTGAGTGTAGGCGGGCAAAAACTGGTGCTGAACGGGGTCTTAGACTTTTTTGTTTGTCAAAGTTGAACAGGAGCAAATAAGCAACAAGCTCAGTGTCCACGACAACAACTATCATAGCACTGACAGCACTGGTAAAAAACTCCGGCCCCCGCCCATCGGGGCTTGATGAAATATATGGGCTGCATGGTGCTTCCACGCAGAGCTCAATCCGACCCACACACGAGTACTGGTAAACCGCTTAGAGGATCTAAGCCTACCCAGGCAAAGCGGTGTGAGTTTCGGACCGTCCATGCTGATAAACCCTATTGGTTTCATTGGGCAACAAGGCTTGAGATGTCATGTCATCTCCATGTCGATTAAAAGTCCCACAAAATTGGAAACAACGTCTCCAACATTACCTTTACAGTGTTGACGGGGACGTTAATCTTCAAATCAAACCAAAACCATCACGAAAATACACCTATATAATTTCGACCCCCTTGAACCCCAATTTCATACAGTAAAAATTGGGTTTACAGGGATAAAACTTATTTTTCTTATTTCTGCTCTAAAATATAGATTGTGGGTACTCGTTAGGACGGCCTCGGTGAGGCGGTTCTAACGAGTGCCCACAATCTATATTTTGAGCAGAAATAAGAAAAATATCACAATTGTTATCATAAATTTTTCATTTTTTCGGCGATAAAGGTGGCAATGTATTTGTATAGGCTTATTTGCGTAATGCGATGGCTGATTGATATGTTGTGAGCCTCGTATTGGAGTAGGTACACATGGATGTTATTAAGGGTAGCTTTGCACAAAATACTGGGGGTACTGGCTTTTATCACTTTGGGACAGAGCTTTTAGTTGCAGTCTAAATACCAGACATGCTTCCATTGGATAAATATCCCATGTTTCATTTCAATGTGAGAAAAGGATGATTATAAGGAAATGAAATGATGTGTGTTTTATAATTATATCTGCAAGCTCAAAGAAATTGTTGCTGATTTTATAGTGTCACCTCTCATTTAAAAAGCCGGTTTGTATTCACTGCGAATCTGCATGTAAACAAACATGGCGGACCATAACTTGAAAAGGAGACGGGCTACATGTGGATTTTTTCTCATCAACTTGTTGAGCTAGGATGGCTCTATAAATAAGTAAGGTTTGAAAAGTTTTGTATGTGTAGTTTTTGTGGGAGCATGTAAAAGGTTACTATTGTCGCCTATGGAAAATATTTAGTGGTAAGCTCCGCTAAAATCAAGACAGCAGGCACAGACCGCATGCACAGACCGGACAAATTAACTAAAACCCGGTACCACATACAATAAACATGTAATCTTTAATTACTTCCCTTGAATTATAAATTACCCGTATTTTGACTATAGTTATTTCAATAAAGGACTGTATTTCGAGCATTTATTGATACTTTTTCCTCTTTCATTTGTGTTTAGATGTAAAATCTTTTGTATAAACAACAAAATAATTGTGCACTTGTCTTCGTGAGTATGAGTGAGATCTATGCACGGACCGACGTTAAATAATGCAAGGTGCGGTGCTAAATCACGGAACAGAAAGTAAAATAGCCAGACCCCGCCCATCTTTTATTTGTTTGTTTCATTTGATTTTTAACGTCCCCGTCAGCACTTTATAGGCCATTTTGGAGACGTTGCTTCCAGTTTTGTGGGACTTTTACCCGACGATGAGATAAAATGACATCTCAAGCCTTGTCGCCCAATACAACCAATAGGGTTTATAAGCATGGACGATCCAACTCGCACCGCTTTGCTTGTGCAGGCTTAGATCCTCTAAGCGGTTTACCAGTACTCGTGTGCGTGGAAGCATCATGCAGCCCATTTCGGTGCCTGGAGAAAAAAATTGGTCTGCATGGTGCTTCCACGTAGTGCTGTAACCTACCGCACACGAGTACTTGTGAACCGCTTAGAAGGTCTAGATCTAATACATTCTATAAATAAAGGTTCCTTTTAAAAGGAAAGGCTTGCCTGGTTTTAAGGGTACTGTTCCTGGTGTAAATGTAGCCATATTGCCGCCACATGGATGTACGAGTTGATGTAGATGAAAGTACTGGTGAGGAAGCAAGTTGCACTGTTCTGAGTGAGTGAGTGTTTGAGTTTTACCTCCCACCAACAGCTAAGGTCATTAGGAGACGGGACCTCGGTTTAAAGACTCATCCGAAAGTCTGGAGAAGCCCGGGATCGATCCTGCGATCCCTGGTTTACAAGGCGAGTAGCGTATCCACTACACCACGGAGGCTCCTTGCACTGTTCTTGTTAATGGGACATAGACTTTTGATGCAGTGTACTCAAAGGCAATATAATTTGAATGGACAAACCCATGAGGTGTCAATTTTCTATGTGGCACTACCCTGACATTTATTGGAAGAAATATTTCAATGTTAAGGTAACTGAGGCATTGGCATGTGACCCAATGATCACATTCTCACTTTTGACCAACTTTGATCGTAAGGGATCATTGTGATGACCCTGTTTTATTGAAAATTGTTCAGTAGTATCTGAATAGTAGTTTGAAGAAGACATTGTTAACAGACAGACAGGAGGAATAATGGACTTATGGAGCACGGACGATATGCGATTTGGCAAGTAGAAATGGACCAGCAAAACAAAATAAATGTCCCTAACAGATTTATGAGAGTCAATAACGTGGTAGAACACATCATACATACTGTTTGTTTTGCTAGGTTTTACGCCCGTTCAACAATCTTTCAGTCATATACAGGCGGGTAGTTTCCTATCCATCGTTCCTCTCATGATGATTAACAATACTGTCAAGTTATTCTAAAATCAATCCAGGAATAAGAAAGATATTGATCGGACACGATAAAAAAGACGCAGCAGTTCAGTTGACCTACTCTAGTTAACACTTCTGACGTCAGGAATCTACCCTATAAATTTCAACACTAGAAAAAGTGTCCGTAGGACACGGATGCCCCCGCAAAATGCCATTTATGAAAAAAAAATACAAATCTACTTCAAATCAATCATGAAATATATGCATCAAGGGCAGATAAAATAAATCCAAAAACCAAAAAATGCAAGAGTTGTCTTCCTTGTTCATCACACATCGTCTCAGTGTGATGAATGCAACTGTGAAGTTTCATGAATATATTTCATATGGTTTAGGAGTTATGGCCCGGACACGGTTAACTATATGGTACTAAGTCAAGGGCAGATAATCCAAAAACCAAAAATGCAAGAGTTGTCTTCCTTGTTCATGACACATCGACTCAGTGTGATGAATGCACCTGTGAAGTTTCATGAATATATTCCGTACGGTTTAGGAGTTATGGCCCGGACACGGTTTACTATATGGTACTAAGTCAAGGGCAACTAATCTAAAAACCAAAAATGCAAGAGTTTTCTTCCTTGTTCATGACACATCGTCTCAGTGTGATGAATGCACCTGTGGAGTTTCATGAATATATTCCATACGGTTTAGGAGTTATGGCCCGGACACTATGTCGGGACGGACGGACAAACGAACGGACAGACAGAGGTAAAACTTAATGCCCTGATGCTATTCTCCGAATAGGCGGGAGCATAAAAACCCATCGAGTTTTGACCTTCGAGTGAATTGTAGACTGCTACACAGTGACAGATGATTTATGAATGTGGTCCGGTAAACTGTGTTGACGGTAGTGCTTAGTAGACCGTGGCCTAGTGGATAAATTCGTTTCGGTGTTTAAACTTTCGCACAAAAACGATAGCTATGTCACTAGACCATCTCTCACTAAACTGGTACCCTGTATTCAATTAAAATATGCGAAAGCTATTGAGCTATAGGGTCAGGGAACCAGAACACCGGAAAAAGCTGACTGTATCTCTGATTTTTGCTTTAAAACAAAAACGCCTGAGGATCCAAAATAACATAGAAAGAGAAGTCTAAAACCGGAACCACTTTTCCAATCTAAATGGCTTGCAGCCGTCGCTGCAAGCCAATAAGCAAGGACTGGGCGTGCATGTTTTCTGGGCCAGACTAGATATATAATTTCGGCCAAATAGGCCTCATCAGTGACCCTCAAATATTTTCTAAGCCTGCCGAGAAAGAGTGGTGCTAATTGGACCGTTCATTCATATAAAGCGTATTGATTTCATTGGGCGGCAGGATTTGAGATGCCATTTCATCTCAATATCCGGTAAAAGTTTATAAAAATTGGAAGCAGCGTCACCAAAATGACCTAATTAGGCGCGAGGGAGACGTAACAAATACCACAGACCATATATTTTCTTCTGTTATTTGTTTACGCGCCATCAGCCTTTCATTTGAATGCCATATATACAAATGACGAATCACTGTCTTTTGATGTATCACCAGTATTAATTTTTTGCCCTCATACGTACGTCTCTGTTTCATGGACCACAACCGCTGTGGAGTGTGGTAGCTCAGTGGTTAGTGTACTTGCTAGAGGCCATCGGTTCGATTTTCGGCAGCGGTAATAAACTTGCGGTGTCCGAACAAGGTCCATTGGCATCATTTGTAGGGATGAATGCCACAAGTGCACAGTCCTTTGGATTGGGACGTTAAATGGAGACCCCCCCCCCCCCGAGAGAACCATCCCCTGTGCAGGTTAAAGATCCCTACTGTAATTACACGCGGCCCCCGCCCATCGAGGCTTGAATAAATAGATGGGCTGCATGATGCTTCCACGCAGAGCTGAAACCGACCGCACACGAGTACTGGTAAACCTCTTAGAGGACCTAAGGCTGCCCAGGCAAAGTGGTGCGAATCGGCCCGTCCATGCTTACAAACCCTATTGGTTTCATTGGGCGACAAGGCTTGATATGTCATTTCATCTCGATGTCGGGTAAAAGTCCTACAAAATTGGAAGCAACGCCTCCAAAATGACCTATATACAATACAGATATTTAGAGGCTTCATAACCCATTTATAGCACTATTTAACGACACTACAGCTGGTGTCTGGGAATGTGTGGCGGCCGTAAAAAGTCTCCCTGCCCTACATTATAGTGTAGTTTATATTTTCTTGTCCTTTGGCATCATTGATTCCAATGTGGAATCTTGAAAATATTTGAGGGTCACAGATGAGGCCTAATTGGCCGAAACTAGCTAGTCTGGCCCAGAAAACATGTACACTTCATATTTTTTAGTTCTGTGGTGTATTCCTTGTCCCAAAGGATAAAACATTTCTAGAACATATTTGGTGTGTGAATTTAAATGTAAATTTAAAGCTGTATTAATGCCTTCGACCATTTATATCACCTGTAATGAATTTCCCCTCGTTGGTCCCATTGACAGTAAATGTGACGCCACATGAGCCACGTGAGAAGTATGCCGAGGCATCTAGCTTTATCGCCTAGAGAACGAATTTCAGATATTCAGAGAATGAGATGATGAAATTTAACACAACGTTCAAGACTTTGCGAATTTATTGGCCATTTACATCCCTTATATGACTTTTCCCCCACTGTAGGGCCTCGTGTAAGGGAATGTGACGCAATCGTACCCATTTTAAGAGTGTGCATAGGCATCAGGCAACATGTTTAACATAATGGATGACAGGTATTTAGAGGCTTGGGTGCCGAAATTCACACATACATGTTAAACGTGCATTTTGAACGATTTTAATTAGTTAAATGGAATTTCCCTTCTTTGGGCCCCATACAAAAGAATGTGACGCTTCTTGACCTATTGTATGATTATGCACTGACATCATTCTAAATGGTAAACATATTATATGAAAGATATTAACAGGTCGGGGTTCCGAAATATAATCAATCTTGAACGGTATGTGATATTTGTTATCATCTTTGTGTCACTTGTATAATTGTCCCCTACTGGGCCCCATATATTGGGAATGTGACGCGAATCATACCCTCTGAAGAATATGCCTATCCCATCAGCCGCATGTTTAACTTTATATAATATAGATATTTGGAGGTTTTGGTGTGTGAATTTTAATGTAATTGTTGAACTGTATTGATTACTTCGACCATTTGCACAACTTATAATGAATTTCACCTCGTTGGGCCCCTTAACAGGGAATGTGACGCCATTTGAGCCCTATGAGTAGTATGCTGAGGCATTTAGCTTTATCGCTAAGAGAACGAATTACATATATTTAGAGGCTGAGAGACGAAAATGTAACAAAACATGCAAGACTTTGCGAATTTATTGGCCATTTACATCCCTAACATAGCTTTCCCCACTGCAGGGCCCCTATGTAAGGGAATGTGACGCAAATGGACCCGTATGAAAAGTGTGCAGGGGCATCAGGCAACTTTTTAAACATAATAGATGGCTGGTATTTAGAGGCTGGGGTGCTGAAATTCAATCCCACTTGTTAAACTTGCATTTTATAACGATTTTCAGATTGTACATTGAATTTCCCCTCTTTGGGCCCGATACTCGGGAATGTGACGCTACTTCACCCAATGTACGATTGTGCCCTGACATCAGTGTATATGTTAAACATAATAAATGAAAAATATTAAGAGGCCGCTGTTCCGAAATATTTTCAAACTTGAACGGTATGTGTTATCATTTTTGAGTCACTTGCATAATTGTCCCCCCCTATTTGGCCCCATATTAGGGAATGTGACGCCACTTGACCCATGTGGGTAGTATGTTGAGGCATCTAGCTTTATCGCTAAGAGAACGAATTACAGATATTTAGAGGCTGAGAGGCTAAAATGTAACAAAACATGAAAGACTTTGCGAATGCTTTTGCTATTTTCACCCCTAACATGGCTTTCCCCACTACAGGACCCCTATGTAAGGGAATGTGACGCAAATGGATCCGTATGAAAAGTGTGCAGAGGCATCAGACAACATGTTAAATATAATGGATGACGGGTATTTAGAGGCTGGGGTGCTGAAATTCAAACCCACTTGTTAAACTTGCATTTTTAACGATTTTCAGTACTTACTTTGAATATCCCCTCTTTGGGCCCCATACTAGGGCATGTGACACTACTTCACCCAATTTACGATTGTGTCCTGACATCAGTCTATATGTTTAGCATAATATATGAAAGATATTAAGAGGCCGCGGTTCTGTAATAGTTTCAAACTTGAACGGTATGTGAAATATGTTATCATTTTTTGGTCACTTGCATAATTGCCCCCCCCCCCCCACCCTATTTGGGCTCATATTAAGGAATACGACGCCTCACGACCCATATGAGCAGTATGTTAAGGCATCTAACTTTATCGCTGAGAGAACGATTTACAGATATTTAGAGGCTGAGAGTCTAAATTCAACAAAACATGCAAGATTTTGCGAATTTATTGACCATTTACACCCCTAACATGTCTTTCCCCACTGTAGGGCCCCTTTGTATTGGAATGTGACCCAAATTGCCCTGTTTGAAAAGTGTGCAGATGCATCAGGCAACATGTTAAACATGGTGGATGATGGGTATTTAGAAGCCGGGTAGCTAACATTCAAACCCACTTGTTAAACTTGCATCATAATGATTTTCAGTACTTAGATTGAATTTCCCCTCTTTCGGCCCCATGCTGGGGATTGTGACGCTACTTCACCCAATGTACGATTGTACCCTGACATCAGTCTATATGTTAAACATAATAAATGAAAAATATTAGGAGGCAGCGTTTCAAAAATATTTTCAAACTTGAACTGTATGTGAAATATGTTATCATTTTTGAGCCACTTGCATTATTGTCCCCCTAATGGGTCCCATATTAAGGAATGTGACGCCACTTGACCAATATGAGTAGTATGTTGAGGCATCTAGCTTTATCGTTAAGACAACGATTTACAGATGTTTAGAGGCTGAGAGTCTAAAATGTAACAAAACATGCAATACTTCGCGAATTTATTGGCCATTTACACCCAAACATGGCTTTCCCCACTGTAGGGCCCCTATGTAAGGGAATGTGACGCAAATTGACCCGTATGAAAAGTGTGCAGAGGCATCAGGCAACATGTTAAACATTATGGATTACGGGTATTTAGAGGCTGGGGTGCTGAAATTTAAACCCACTTGTTAAACTTGCATTCATAACGATTTTCAGAACTTACATTGAATTTCCCCTTTTTGGGCCCCATACTAGGGAATGTGACGCTACTTCACACAATGTGAGATTGTGCCCTGACATCAGATTATGTGTTAAACATAATAAATGAAAGATATTAAGAGGCCGCGGTTCCGAAATATTTTCAAACTTGAAAGGTATGTAAAATATGTTATCATTTTTGAGTCACTTCCATAATTGTTGGCCCTATTTGGCCTCATATTAGGAAATGTGACGCGAAACATACCCTCTAAGAATTAGATGCAGGCAACTAGCAACAAGTTTACTGTAATAGAATATAGATATTTAGAGGCTTTGATATGTGAATTTTAATGTGAATGTAGAGGCTGTATTAATGACTTCGACTATTTACACCACCTATATTGAATTTCCCCTCGTTGGTCCCCTTAACAGGGAATGTGACGCCACTTGATCCCTATGAGTAGTATGTCGAGTCATTTAGCTTTATTGCTAACAGAGCGAATTGCAGATATTTCGAGGCTGAGAGGCTGAAATGCGAACTCAAGTGTTGAACTTGCAATTGTAACGATTTTCAGCACTTACACTGAATTTCCCATCTATAGGCTCCATACTAGGGAATGTGACGCCAATTCACCCAAAGTACGATCTTGCTCTGGCATCAGTCGATATGGCAAACATAATAAATGAATGGTATTAAGAGGCTGTGGTTCCGAAATACCTTCATATTTTAACGGTATGCGAAATTTGTTATCATTTTTTAGTCAATTGTATAATTGTCCCCCTATTTGGCCCCATATCAGGGAATGTGACGCGAATCATACCCTCTAAGGATAATGTCCAGGCGATTTTGAACATGTGTAACGTAATACAATATAGATATTTAGAGGCTTTGATGTGTGAATTTAAATGTAAGTATAGAGGATGTATCAATTACTACGACAATTTACACCACCTGTATTGAATTTCGCCTCGTTGGTCCCCTTAACAGGGAATGTGACGCCACTTGATCCCTATGAGTAGTATGCCGAGTCATTTAGCTTTATCGCTGACAGAACGAATTGCAGATATTAAGAGGCTGAGAGGCTGAAATTCGAACCCAAGGGTTAAACTTGCATTTTTAACGAGTTTCAGCACTTACACTGAATTTCCCCTCTTTGGGCCCCATACTAGGTCATGTGACGCCATTTCACCCATAGTACGATCCTGCTCTGACAACAGTCCATATGGTTATCATAATAAATGAAAGATATTAAGAGGCTGCGGTTCCGAAATATCTTCAAATTTGAACGGTATATGAAATTTGTTCTCAGTTTTGAGTCACTTGCATAATTGTCCCTCCTGTTAGGCCCCATATCAGGGAATGTGACGCGAATCATACCCTCTAAGGAGTATGTCCAAGCAACTAGCAACATGTTTAACATAATACAATATAGATATTTGGAGGCTTTGATGTGTGAATTTTAATGTAAATGTAGAGGCTGTGTTAATTACTTCCACCATTTACACCACCTGTATTGAATTTCCCTCGTTGGCCCCCTTAACAGGGAATGTGACGCCACTTGATCCCTATGAGTAGTATCGAGTCATTTAGCTTTCTCGCTGACAGAACGAATTACAGATGTTTAGAGGTTGAGAGGCTGAAATACGAACCCAAGTGTTAAACTTGCATTCATCATGATTTTCAGCACTTACATTGAATTTCCCCTCTTTGGGCCCCATACTAGGGAATGTGACGCAAATTCATCCAAAGTACGATCTTGCTCTGACATCAGTCTATATGGGAAATATAATAAATGAATGGTATTAAGAGGCTGCAATCCCGAAATATCTATAAATTTGAACGGTATGCGAAATTTGTTATCATTTTTTAGTCAATTGCATAATTGTCCCCCCTATTGGACCCCATATCAGGAAATGTCACGCGAATCATATCCTCTAAGGATTATGTCCAGGCGACTTTGAACATGTGTAACGTAATACAATATAGATATTTAGAGGCTGAGAGGTTGAAATTCGAACCCAAGTGTTAAACTTGCATTTATAACGAGTTTCAGCACTTACACTGAATTTCCCCTCTTTTGGCCCCATTCTAGGGAATGTGACGCCATTTCACCCAAAGTACGATCTTGCTCTGACATCAGTCTATATGGTTAACATAATAAATGAAAGATATTAAGAGGCTGTGTGAATTTTAATGTAAATGTAGAAGCTGTATTAATTAATTCAAACATTTACACCACCTATATTGATTTTCCCCTGTTGGTCCCCTTAACAGGGAATGTGACGCCACTTGATCCCTATGAGTAGTATGCCGAGTCATTTAGCTTTATCGCTGACAGAACGAAATACAGATATTTAGAGGCTGAGAGGCTAAAATTCGAACCCACGTGTTAAACTTGCATTTATAACGATTTTCAGCACTTACACTGAATTTCCCCTCTTTGGGCCCCATACTAGGGAATGTGACACTACTTCACCCAATGTACGATTTTACTCTGACATCGATCTATATGGTAAACATAATAAATGAAAGATATTAAGAGGCTGCGGTTCCGAAATAGTTTCAAAATTGAACGATATGTGAAGTGGGTTATCATTTTGGAGTCACTTGCAGTATTTTCCACCTATTGGGCCCCATATCAGGGAATGTGACGCAAATCATACACTATATGGATTTTGTCTAGGTAACCAGGAACATGTTTAACATAATACAATATAGATATTTATAGGCTTTGATGTGTGAATTTTAATGTAAATGTAGAGGCTGTATTATTTACTCCGAACATTTACACCAGCTATATTGATTTTCCCCTCGTTGGTCCCCTTAACAGGGAATGTGACGCCACTTGATCCCTATGAGTAGTATGCCGAGTCATTTAGCTTTATCGCTGACAGAACGAAATACAGATATTTAGAGGCTGAGAGGCTGAAAATCGATCCCACGTGTTAAACTTGCATTTATAACGATTTTCAGCACTTACACTGAATTTCCCCTCTTTGGGCCCCATACTAGGGAATGTGACGCTACTTCACCCAATGTACGATTTTGCCCTGACATCAGTCTATATGGTAAAAATAATAAATGAAAGATATTAAGAGGCTGCGGTTCCGAAATAGTTTCAAAATTGAAGGATATCTGAAATTGGTTATCATTTTGGAGTCACTTGCATAATTGTCCCCCTATTGGGCCCCATATCAGGGAATGTGACGCAAATCATACCCTCTAAGGATTTTGTCTAGGCAACTAGGAACATTTTTAACATAATACAATATAGATATTTAGAGGCTTTGATGTGTGAATTTTAATGTAAATGTAGAGGCTTTATTATTTACTCCGAACATTCACACCACCTATATTGATTTTCCCCTCGTTGGTACCCTTAACAGGGAATGTGACGCAACTTGATCCCTATGAATAGTATGCCGATTCATTTAGCTTTATCGCTGACAGAACGAAATGCGGATATTTAGAGGCTGAGAGGCTAAAAATCGAACCCACGTGTTAAACTTGCGTTTATAACGATTTTCAGCACTTACACTGAATTTCCCCTCTTTGGGCCCCATACTAGGGAATGTGACGCTACTTCACCCAATGTACGATTTTGTTCTGACATCAGTCTATATGGTAAACATGATAAATGAAAGATATTAAGAGGCTGCGGTTCCGAAATAGTTTCAAAATTGAACGATATGTGAAATGGGTTATCATTTTGGAGTCACTTGCATAATTGTCCCCCTATTGGGCCCCATATCAGGGAATGTGACGCAAATCATACCCCCTAAGGATTTTGTCTAGGCAACTAGGAACATGTTTAACACAATACAATATAGATATTTAGAGGCTTTGATGTGTGAATTTTAATGTCAATGTAGAGGCTGTATTATTTACTCCGAACATTTACGCCACTTATGTTGATTTTCCCCTCGTTGGTCCCCTTAACAGGGAATGTGACGCCACTTGATCCCTATGAGTAGTATGCCGAGTTTTTTAGCTTTATCGCTGACAGAACGAAATGCAGATATTTAGAGGCTGAGAGGCTGAAAATCGAACCCACGTGTTAAACTTGCATTTATAACGATTTTCAGCACCTACACTGAATTTCCCCTCTTTGGGCCCCATACTAGGGAATGTGACGCTACTTCACCCAATGTACGATTTTGTTCTGACATCAGTCTTTATGGTAAACATAATAAATGAAAGATATTAAGAGGCTGCGGTTCCGAAATAGTTTCAAAATTGAACGATATGTGAAATAGGTTATCATTTTGGAGTCACTCGCATAATTGTCCCCCTATTTGGCCCCATATCAGGGTATGTGACGCAAATCATACCCTCTAAGGATTTTGTCTAGGCAACTAGGAACATGTTTAGCATAATAAAATAGAGATATTTAGAGGCTTTGATGTGTGAATTTCAATGCAAATGTAGAGGCTGTATTATTTACTCCGAACATTTACACCACCTATATTGATTTTCCCCTCGTTGGTCCCCTTAACAGGGAATGTGACGCCACTTGATTCCTTTGAGAAGTATGCCGAGTCATTTAGCTTTATCGCTGACAGAACGAAATACAGATATTTAGAGGCTGATAGGCTGAAAATCGATCCCACGTGTTAAACTTGCATTTATAACGATTTTCAGCACTTACACTGAATTTCCCCTCTTTGGGCCCCATACTAGGGAATGTGACGCTACTTCACCCAATGTACGATTTTGCCCTGACATCAGTCTATATGGTAAACATAATAAATGAAAGATATTAAGAGGCTGCGGTTCCGAAATAGTTTCAAAGTTGAAGGATATCTGAAATTGGTTATCATTTTGGAGTCACTTGCATAATTGTCCCCCTATTGGGCCCCATATCAGGGAATGTGACGCAAATCATACCCTCAAAGGATTTTGTCTAGGCAACTAGGAACATGTTTAACATAATACGATATAGATATTTAGAGGCTTTGATGTGTGAATTTTAATGTAAATGTAGAGGCTTTATTATTTACTCCGAACATTCACACCACCTATATTGATTTTCCCCTCGTTGGTGCCCTTAACAGGGAATGTGACGCAACTTGATCCCTATGAATAGTATGCTGAGTCATTTAGCTTTATCGCTGACAGAACGAAATGCAGATATTTAGAGGCTGAGATGCTAAAAATCAAACCCACGTGTTAAACTTGCGTTTATAACGATTTTCAGCACTTACACTGAATTTCCCCTCTTTGGGCCCCATACTAGGGAATGTGACGCTACTTCACCCAATGTACGATTTTGTTCTGACATCAGTCTATATGTAAACATGATAAATGAAAGATATTAAGAGGCTGCGGTTCCGAAATAGTTTCAAAATTGAACGATATGTGAAATGGGTTATCATTTTGGAGTCACTTGCATAATTGTCCCCCTATTGGGCCCCATATCAGGGAATGTGACGCAAATCATACCCTCTAAGGATTTTGTCTAGGCAACTAGGAACATGTTTAACATGATACAATATAGATATTTAGAGGCTTTGATGTGTGAATTTTAATGTAAATGTAGAGGCTGTATTATTTACTCCGAACATTTACGCCACTTATGTTGATTTTCCCCTCCTTGGTCCCCTTTACAGGGAATGTGACGCTACTTGACCCCTATGAGTAGTATGCCGAGTCTTTTAGCTTTATCGCTGGCAGAACGAAATGCAGATATTTAGAGGTTGAGAGGCTGAAAATCGAACCCACGTGTTAAACTTGCATTTATAACGATTTTCAGCACCTACACTGAATTTCCCCTCTTTGGGCCCCATACTAGGGAATGTGACGCTACTTCACCCAATGTGCGATTTTGCCCCGACATCAGTCTATATGGTTAACATAATAAATGAAAGATATTAAGCGGCTGCGGTTCCGAAATAGTTTCAAAATTGAAGGATATCTGAAATTGGTTATCATTTTGGAGTCACTTGCAAAATTGTCCCCCTATTGGGCCCCATATCAGGGAATGTGACGCAAATCATACCCTCCAATGATTTTGTCTAGGCAACTAGGAACATGTTTAACATAATACAATATAGATATTTAGAGGCTTTGATGTGTGAATTTTAATGTAAATGTAGAGGCTTTATTATTTACTCCGAACATTTACACCACCTATATTGATTTTCCCGTCGTTGGTACCCTTAACAGGGAATGTGACGCAACTTGATCCCTATGAATAGTATGCCGAGTCATTTAGCTTTATCGCTGACAGAATGGAATGCAGATATTTAGAGGCTGAGAGGCTGAAAATCGAACCCACGTGTTAAACTTACATTTATAACGATTTTCAGCACTTACACTGAATTTCCCCTCTTTGGGCCCCATACTAGGGAATGTGACGCTACTTCACCCAATGTACGATTTTGCTCTGACATCAGTCTATATGGTAAACATGATAAATGAAAGATATTAACAGGCTGCGGTTCCGAAATAGTTTCAAAATTGAACGATATGTGAAATGGGTTATCATTTTGGAGTCACTTGCATAAATGTCCCCCTATTGGGCCCCATATCAGGGAACGTGACGCAAATCATACCCTCTAAGGATTTTGTCTAGGCAACTAGGAACATGTTTAACATAATACAATATAGATATTTAGAGGCTTTGATGTGTGAATTTTAATGTAAATGTAGAGGCTTTATTATTTACTCCGAACATTTACACCACCTATATTGATTTTCCCGTCGTTGGTACCCTTAACAGGGAATGTGACGCAACTTGATCCCTATGAATAGTATGCCGAGTCATTTAGCTTTATCGCTGACAGAATGGAATGCAGATATTTAGAGGCTGAGAGGCTGAAAATCGAACTCACTTGTTAAACTTGCATTTATAACGATTTTCAGCACCTACACTGAATTTCCCCTCTTTGGGCCCCCATACTAGGGAATGTGACGCTACTTCACCCAATGTACGATTTTACCCTGACATCAGTCTTTATGGTAAACATAATAAATGAATGATATTAAGAGGCTGCGGTTCCGAAATAGTTTCAAAATTGAACGATATGTGAAATGGGTTAACATTTTGGAGTCACTTGCATAATTGTCCCCCTATTGGGCCCCGTATCAGGGAATGTGACGCAAATCATACCCTCTAAGGATTTTGGTCTAGGCAACTAGGAACATGTTTAACATAATACAATATAGATATTTAGAGGTTTTGATGTGTGAATTTTAATGTAAATGTAGAGGCTGTATTATTTACTCCGAACATTTACACAACCTATATTGAATTTCTCCTCGTTGGTCCCCTTAACAGGGAATGTGACGCCACTTGATCCCTATGAGTAGTATGCCGAGTCATTTGGCTTTATCGCTGACAGAACGAAATGCAGATATTTAGAGGCTGAGAGGCTGAAAATCGAACCCACGTGTTAAACTTGCATTAATAACGATTTTCAGCACCTACACTGAATTTCCCCTCTTTGGGCCCCATACTAGGGAATGTGACGCTACTTCACCCAATGTACGATTTTACTCTGACATCAGTCTATATAGAAAACATAATAAATGAAAGATATCAAGAGGCTGCGGTTCCGAAATAGTTTCCAACTTGAACTGTATCTGAAATTTGTGATCATTTTTGAGCCACTTTCATAATTGTCCCCCTATTGGGCCCCATATCAGGGAATGAGACGCGAATTATACCCTTTAAGGATAATGTCCAGGTAACTAGGAACATGTTTAACATAATGCAATATAGATACTTAGAGGCTTTGATGTGTGAATTTTAATGTAAATGTAGAGGCTGTATTATTTACTCCGAACATTTACACCACCTATATTGATTTTCCCCTCGTTGGTCCCCTTAACAGGGAATGTGACGCCACTTAATCCATATGAGTAGTATGCCGAGTCATTTAGCTTTATCGCTGAAAGAACGAAATGCAGATATTTAGAGGCTGAGAGGCTGAAAATCGAACCCACGTGTTAAACTTGCATTTATAACGATTTTCAGCACTTACACTGAATTTCCCCTCTTTGGGCCCCATACTAGGGAATGTGACGCTACTTCACCCAATGTACGATTTTGCTCTGACATCAGTCTATATGGTAAACACGATAAATGAAAGATATTAAGAGGCTGCGGTTCCGAAATAGTTTCAAAATTGAACGATATGTGAAATGGGTTATCATTTTGGAGTCACTTGCATAATTGTCCCCCTATTGGGCCCCGTATCAGGGAATGTGACGCAAGTCATACCCTCTAAGGATTTTGTCTAGGCAACTAGGAACATATTTAACATAATACAATAGAGATATTTAGAGGCTTTGATTTGTGAATTTTAATGTAAATGTAGAGGCTGTATTATTTACTCCGAACATTTACACAACTTATATTGAATTTCCCCTCGTTGGTCCCCTTAACAGGGAATGTGACGCCACTTGATCCCTATGAGTAGTATGCCGAGTCATTTAGCTTTATCGCTGACAGAACGAAATGCAGATATTTAGAGGCTGAGAGGCTGAAAATCGAACCCACGTGTTAAACTTGCATTTATAACGATTTTCAGCACCTACACTGAATTTCCCCTCTTTGGGCCCCATACTAGGGAATGTGACGCTACTTCACCCAATGTACGATTTTACTCTGACATCAGTCTTTATGGAATTCATAATAAATGAAAGATATCAAGAGGCTGCGGTTCCGAAATAGTTTCCAACTTGAACTGTATCTGAAATTTATTATCATTTTTGAGCCACTTTCATAATTGTCCCCCTATTGGCCCCCATACCAGGGAATGTGACGCAAATCATACCCTCTAAGGATTTTGTCCAGGCAACTAGGAACATGTTTAACATAATACAATATAGGTATTTAGAGGCTTTGATGTGTGAATTTTAATGTAAATGTAGAAGCTGTATTATTTACTCCGAACATTTACACCGCCTACATTGATTTTCCCCTCGTTGGTCCCCTTAACAGGGAATGTGACGCCACTTGATCCCTATGAGTAGTATGCCAAGTCATTTAGCTTTGTCGCTGACAGAACGAAATACAGATATTTAGAGGTTGAGAGGCTGAAATTCGAACCCACGTGTTAAACTTGCATTTATAAAGATTTTCAGCACTTACACTGAATTTCCCCTCTTTGGTCCCCATACTAGGGAATGTGACGCTACTTCACCCAATGTACGATTTTACTCTGACATCAATCTTTATGGTAAACATAATAAATGAAAGATATTAAGAGGCTGCGGTTCCGAAATAGTTTCAAAATTGAACGATATGTGAAATGGGTTATCATTTTGGAGTCACTTGCAGTATTTTCCCCCTATTGGGCCCCATATCAGGGAATGTGACGCAAATGATACACTCTAAGGATTTTGGGTAGGTAACTAGAAACATGTTTAACAGAATACAATATAGATCATTAGAGGCTTTGGTGTGTGAATTTTTATGTAAATGTAGAGGCTGTATTATTTACTCCGAACATTTACACCACCTATATTTATTTTTCCCTCGTTGGTCCCCTTAACGGGGAATGTGACGCAACTTGATCCCTATGAGAAGTATGTCGAGTCATTTAGCTTTATCGCTGACAGAAAGAAATGCAGATATTTAGAGGCTGAGAGGCTGAAAATCGAACTCACGTGTTAAACTTGCATTTATAACGATTTTCAGCACTTACACTGAATTTCCCCTCATTGGGCCCCATACTAAGGAATGTGACGCTACTTCACCCAATGTACGATTTTTTCTGACATCAGTCTATATGGTAAGCATAATAAATGAAAGATATTAAGAGGCTGCGGTTCCGAAATAGTTTAAAAATTGAACGATATGTGAAATGGGTTATCATTTTGGAGTCACTTGCATAATTGTCCCCCTATTGGGCCCCATATCAGGGAATGTGACGCAAATTATACCCTCTAAGGATTTTGTCTAGGCAACTAGGAAAATCTCTAACATAATACAATATAGATATTTATAGTCTTTGATGTGTGAATTTTAATGTAAATGTAGCAGCTGTAATATTTACACCACCTATACTGAATTTCCCCTCGTCGGTCCTCTTAACAGGGAATGTGACGCCACTTGATCCCTATGAGTAGTATGCGGAGTCATTTAGCTTTATCGCTGACAGAACGAAATACAGATATTTAGAGGCTGAGAGGCTGAAAATCGAACCCACGTGTTAAACTTCCATTTATAACGATTTTCAGCACTGAATTTCCCCTCTTTGGGCCACATACTAGGGAATGTGACGCTACTTCACCTAATGTACGATTTTGATTGACATCAGTCTATATGGTAAACATAATAAATGAAAGATATTAAGAGGCTGCGGTCCGAAATAGTTTCAAAATTGAAGGATATGTGAAATGGGTTATCATTTTGGAGTCACTTGCATAATTGTCCCCCTATTGGGCCCCATATCAGGGTATCTGGCGCAAATCATACCCTCTAAGGATTTTGTCTAGGCAACTGACAGAACGAAATGCAGATATTTAGAGGCTGAGAGGCTGAAAATCGAACCCACGTGTTAAACTTGCATTTATAACGATTTTCAGCACTTACACTGAATTTCCCCTCTTTGGGCCCCATACTAGGGAATGTGACGCTACTTCAGCCAATGTACGATTTTGCCCTGACATCAGTCTATATGGTAAACAAAATAAATGAAAGATATTAAGTGGCTGCAGTTCCGAAATAGTTTCAAAATTGAAGGCTACCTGAAATTGGTTATCATTTTGGAGTCACTTGCATAATTGTCCCCCTATTGGGCCCCATATCAGGGAATGTGACGCAAATCATACCCTCTAAGGATTTTGTCTAGGCAACTAGGAATATGTTTAACATAATACAATATAGATATTTAGAGGCTTTGATGTGTGAATTTTAATGTAAATGTAGAGGCTGTATTATTTACTCCGAACATTTACACCACCTATATTGATTGTCCCCTCGTTGGTCCCCTTAACAGGGAATGTGACGCAACTTGATCCCTATGAATAGTATGCCGAGTCATTAAGCTTTATCGCTGACAGAACGAAATGCAGATATTTAGAGGCTGAGAGGCTGAAAATCGATCCCACGTGTTAAACTTGCGTTTATAACGATTTTCAGCACTTACACTGAATTTCCCCTCTTTGGGCCCCATACTAGGGAATGTGACGCTACTTCACCCATTGTACGATTTTGCTCTGACATCAGTCTATATGGTAAACATGATAAATGAAAGAGATTAAGAGGCTGCGGTTCCGAAATAGTTTCAAAATTGAACGATTTGTGAAATGGGTTATCATTTTGGAGTCACTTGCATAATTGTCCCCCTATTGGGCCTCATATCAGGGAATTTGACGCAAATCATACCCTCTAAGGATTTTGTCTAGGCAACTAGACACATGTTTAACATAATACAATATAGATATTTAGAGGCTTTGATGTGTGAATTTTAATGTAAATGTAGAGGCTGTATTATTTACTCCGAACACTTACGCCACCTATATTGATTTTCCCCTCGTTGGTCCCCTTAACAGGGAATGTGACGCCACTTGATCCCTATGAGTAGTATGCCGAGTCATTTAGCTTTATTGCTGACAGAACGAAATGCAGATATTTAGAGGCTGAGAGGCTGAAAATCGAACTCACGTGTTAAACTTGCATTTATAACGATTTTCAGCACCTACACGGAATTTCCCCTCTTTGGGCCCCCATACTAGGGAATGTGACGCTACTTCACCCAATGTATGATTTTACCCTGACATCAGTCTTTATGGAATACATAATAAATGAAAGATATTAAGAGGCTGCGGTTCCGAAATAGTTTCAAAATTGAACGATATGTGAAATGGGTTATCATTTTGGAGTCACTCGCATAATTGTACCCCTATTGGGCCCCATATCAGGGAATGTGACGCAAATCATACCCTTAAGGATTTTGTCTAGGCAACTAGGAACATGTTTAACATAATACAATATAGATATATAGAGGCTTTGATGTGTAAATTTTAATGTAAATGTAGAGGCTGTATTATTTACTCCGAACACTTACGCCACCTATATTGATTTTCCCCTCGTTGGTCCCCTTAACAGGGAATGTGACGCCACTTGATCCCTATGAGTAGTATGCCGAGTCATTTAGCTTTATTGCTGACAGAACGAAATGCAGATATTTAGAGGCTGAGAGGCTTAAAGTCGAACCCACGTGTTAAACTTGCGTTTATAACGAGTTTCTGCACTTACACTGAATTTCCCCTCTTTGGGCCCCATACTAGGGAATGTGACGCTACTTCACCCAATGTACGATTTTGCTCTGACATCAGTCTATATGGTATACATGATAAATGAAAGAGATTAAGAGGCTGCGGTTCCGAAATAGTTTCAAAATTGAACGATATGTGAAATGGGTTATCATTTTGGAGTCACTTGCATAATTGTCCCACTATTGGGCCCCATATCAGGGAATGTGACGCAAATCATACCCTCTAAGGATTTTGTCTAGGCAACTAGGAACATGTTTAACATAATACAATATAGATATTTAGAGGCTTTGATGTGTGAATTTTAATGTAAATGTAGAGGCTGTATTATTTACTCCGAACATTTACGCAACCTATATTGATTTTCCCCTCGTTGGTCCCCTTAACAGGTAATGTGACGCAACTTGATTCCTATGAGTAGTATGCCGAGTCATTTAGCTTTATCGCTGACAGAACGAAATGCAGATATTTAGAGGCTGAGAGGCTGAAAATTGAACCCACGTGTTAAACTTGCATTTATAACGATTTTCAGCACCTACACTGAATTTCCCCTCTTTGGGCCCCATACTAGGGAATGTGACGCTACTTCACCCAATGTACGATTTTACTCTGACATCATTCTATATGGTAAACATAATAAATGAAAGATATTAAGAGGCTGCGGTTCCGAAATAGTTTCAAAATTGAACGATATGTGAAATGGGTTATCATTTTGGAGTCACTCGCATAATTGTACCCCTATTGGGCCCCATATCAGGAAATGTGACGCAAATCATACCCTCTAAGGATTTTGTCTAGGCAACTAGGAACATGTTTAACATAATACAATATAGATATATAGAGGCTTTGATGTGTGAATTTTAATGTAAATGTAGAGGCTGTATTATTTACTCCGAACATTTACACCACCTATATTGATTTTCCCCTCGTTGGTCCCTTTAACAGGGAATGTGACGCCACTTGATCCCTATGAGTAGTATGCGGAGTCATTTAGCTTTATCGCTGACGGAACGAAATACAGATAATTAGAGGCTGAGAGGCTGAAAATCGAACCCACTTGTTAAACTTGCATTTATAACGATTTTCAGCACTTACACTGATTTTTCCCTCTTTGGGCCCCATACTTAGGAATGTGACGCTACTTCACCCAATGTACGATTTTGCTCTGCCATCAGTCTATATAGTAAACATAATAAATGAAAGATATTAAGAGGCTGCGGTTCCGAAATAGTTTCAAAATTGAACGATATGTAAAATGTGTTATCATTTTGGAGTTACTTGCATAATTGTCCCGCTATTGGGCCCCATATCAGGGAATGTGACGCAAATCATACCCTCTAAGGATTTTGTCTAGGCAACTAGACACATGTTTAACATAATACAATATAGATATTTAGAGGCTTTGATGTGTGAATTTTAATGTAAATGTAGAGGCTGTATTATTTACTCCGAACATTTAAACCACCTATATTGATTTTCCCCTCGTTGGTCCCCTTAACAGGGAATGTGACGCCACTTGATCCCTATGAGTAGTATGCCGAGTCATTTAGCTTTATCGCTGACAGAACGAAATGCAGATATTTAGAGGCTGAGAGGCTGAAAATCGAACCCACGTGTTAAACTTGCATTTATAACGATTTTCAGCACTGACACTGAATTTCCCCTCTTTGGGCCCCATACTAGGGAATGTGACGCTACTTCACCCAATGTACGATTTTGCCCTGACATCAGTCTATATGGTAAACATAATAAATGAAAGATATTAAGAGGCTGCGGTTCCGAAATAGTTTCAAAATTGAAGGATATCTGAAATTGGTATCATTTTGGAGTCCCCTGCATAATTCTCCCCCTATTGGTCCCCATATCAGGGAATGTGACGCAAATCATACCCTCTAAGGATTTTGTTTAGGCATCTAGGAACATGTTTAACATAATACAATATAGATATTTAGAGGCTTTGATGTGTGAGTTTTGGTGTAAATGTAGAGGTATTATTATTTACGCCGAACATATACACCACCTATATTGATTTTCCCCTCGTTGGTACCCTTAACAGGGAATGTGACGCCACTTGATCCCTATGAGTAATATGCCGAGTCATTTAGCTTTATCGCTGACAGAACGAAATACAGATATTTAGAGGCTGAGAGGCTGAAAATCGAACCCACGTGTTGAACTTGCGTTTATAACGATTTTCAGCACTTACACTGAATTTCCCCTCTTTGGGCCCCATGCTAGGGAATGTGACGCTACTTCAGCCAATGTACGATTTTGCTCTGACATCAGTCTATATGGTTAACATAATAAATGAAAGATATTAAGAGGCTGCGGTCCGAAATAGTTTCAAAATTGAAGGATATGTGAAATGGGTTATCATTTTGGAGTCACTTGCATAATTGTCCCCCTATTGGGCCCCATATCAGGGAATGTGACGCAAATCATACCCTCTAAGGATTTTGTCTAGGCAACTAGACACATGTATAACACAACACAATATAGATATTTAGAGGCTTTGATGTGGGAATTATAATGTAAATATAGAGGCTGTATTATTTACTCCGAACATTTTCGCCACCTATATTGATTTTCCCCTCGTTGGCCCCCTTAACAGGGAATCTGACGCCACTTGATCCCTATAAGTAGTATGCCGAGTCATTTAGCTTTATCGCTGACAGAACGAAATGCAGATATTTAGAGGCTGAGAGGCTAAAAATCGAACCCACGTGTTAAACTTGCATTTATAACGATTTTCAGCACCTACACTGAATTTCCCCTCTTTGGGCCCCATACTAGGGTATATGACGCTACTTCACCCAATGTACGATTTTACTCTGACATCAGTCTATATGGTAAACATAATAAATGAAAGATATTAAGAGGCTGCGGTTCCGAAATAGTTTCAAAATTGAACGATATGTGAAATGGGTTATCATTTTTGAGTCACTTGCATAATTGTCCCCCTATTGAGCCCCATATCAGGGAATGTGACGCAAATCATACCCTCTAAGGATTTTGTCTAGGCAACTAGGAACATGTTTAACATAATACAATATAGATATTTAGAGGCTTTGATGTGTGAATTTTAATGTAAATGTAGAGGCTGTATTATCTACTCCGAACATTTACACCACCTATATTGATTTTCCCCTCGTTGGTCCCCTTAACAGGGAATGTGACGCCACTTGATCCCTATGAGTAGTATGCGGAGTCATTTAGCTTTATCGCTGACAGAACGAAATACAGATATTTAGAGGCTGAGAGGCTGAAAATCGAACCCACGTGTTAAACTTCCATTTATAACGATTTTCAGCACTTACACTGAATTTCCCCTCTTTGGGCCCCATACTAGGGAATGTGACGCTACTTCACCCAATGTACGATTTTGCTCTGACATCAGTCTATATGGTAAACACAATAAATGAAAGATATTAAGAGGCTGCGGTTCCGAAATGGTTTCAAAATTGAACGATATGTGAAATGGGTTATCATTTTGGAGTCACTTGCATAATTGTCCCCCTATTGTGTCCCATATCAGGGAATGTGACGCAAAACATACCCTCTAAGGATTATATGCAGGCAACTAGCAACACGTTTACTATAATACAATAAAGATATTTAGAGGCTTTGATGTATGAATTTTAATGTATATGTCGAGGCTGTATTAATTTCTTCGACCATTTACACCACCTATATTGAGTTTCCCCTCGTTGGTCCCCTGAACGGGGAATGTGACGCCACTTGATCACTATTAGTAGTATGCTGAGACATTTAGCTTTATCGCTGATAGAACGAATTACAGATATTTAGAGGCTGAGAGGCTGAAATTCGAAGACAAGTGTTAAACTTGCATTTATAACGTTTTTCAGCAATTACACTGAATTTCACCTCTTTGGGCCCCATACTAGGGAATGTGACGCCAATTCACCCACAGTACGATCTTGCTCTGACATTAGTCTATATGATATGCATAATAAATGAAATACATTAAGAGGCTGCGGTTCCGAAATAACTTCAAATTTGCGCGGTATGTGAAATGTTTTATCATTTTTGAGTCACTGACATAAGTGTCCCCCTATTGGCCCCATATAAGGGAATGTGACGTGAAACTAACCCGCTAAGGATTATATGCATGTAACTAGCAACAAGTTTACTATAATACAATATAGATATTTAGAGGCTTTGATGTGTGAATTTTAATGTAAATGTAGAGGCTGTATTAATAACTTCGACCATTTACACCACCTATATTGAATTTCCCCTCGTCGGCCCCCTAAACAGGGAATGTGACACCACTTGATCCCTATGTGTAGCATGCCGAGTCATATAGCTTTATCGCTAACAGAACGAAGTGCAGATATTTAGAGGCTGAGAGGCTGAAATTCGAACCCAAGTGTTAAACTTGCATTTATAGCGATTTTCAGCACTTACCCTGAATTTACCCTCTTTGGGCCCAATGATAGGAAATATGACGCAAATTCACCCAAAGTACGGTCTTGCTCTGACATCAGTCTATATGGTAAACATTATAAATAAAAGATATTAAGAGGCTGCGGTATCGAAATATCTTCAAATTTGAATGGTATGTGAAATGTATTATCATTTTTGAGTCACTAGCATAATTGTCCCTCTATTGGGCCCCATATAAGGGAATGTGACGCAAAACATACCATCAAAGGATTATATGCAGGCAACTAGCAACAAGTTTACTATAATACAATATAGATATTTAGAGGCTTTGGTGTGTGAATTTTAATGAAATTTAGAGGCTGTATTAATTACTTCGACCATTTTCACCACCTATATTGAATTTCCCCTCGCTGGTCCCCTTAACAGGGAATGTGACGCTACTTGATCCCTATGAGTAGTATGCCGAGTCATTTAGCTTTATCGCTAACAGAACGAATTGCAGATATTTAGAGGCTGAGAGACTGAATTTCGAACCCGAGTGTTGAACTTGCATTTATAACGATTTTCAGCACTTACACTGAATTTCCCCTCTTTGGGCCCCATACTAGGGAATGTGACGCCAATTCACCCTAAGAACGATCTTACTCTGACATCAGTCCATATGGTAAACATAATAAATTAAAGGTATTAAGAGGCTGCGGTTCCGAAATATCTTCAAATTTGAACGGTATGGGAAATTTGTTTTCATTTTTGAGTCACTTGCATAATTGTTCCCCATATTGGGCCCCATATCAGGGAATAAGACGCGAAACATACCCTCTAAGGATTAGATCCAGGCAACTAGCAACAAGTTTACTGTAATAGAATATAGGTATTCAGAGGGTTTGATGTGTGAATTTTAATTTAAATGTAGAGGCTGTATTAATTACTTCGACCATTTACACAACCTTTATTGAATTTTCCCTCGTCGGTCCCCTTAACAGGGAATGTGAAGCCACTTGACCCTATGAGTAGTATGCCGAGTCATTTAGCTTTATCGCTGACAGAACGAATTGCAGATATTTAGAGTCTGAGAGGCTGATCTTCGAACCCAAGTGTGAAACTTGAATTTATAACGATTTTCAGCATTTACACGGAATTTTCCCTCTTTGGGCCCCATACTAGGGAATGTGACGCCAATTCACCCAAAGTACGATCTTGCTCTGACATCAGTCTATATGGTAAACATAATAAATGAAAGATATTTAGAGACTACGGTTCCGAAATATCTTCAATTTGAACGGTGTATGAAATGTGTTATCATTTTTTAGTCAATTGCATAATTGTCCCCCTATTGGGCCCCATATCAGGGAATGTGACGCGAATCGTACCCTCTAAGGATTATGTCCAGGCAACTAGAAACATGTTTAACATAATACAATATAGATATATAGATTCTTTGATGTTCGAATTTTAATGTAAATGTAGACGTTGTATTACTTACTTCGACCATTTATACCACCTATATTGAATTTCCCCTCGTTGGTCCCTTTAACAGGGAATGTGACACCACTTGATCCCTATGAGTAATTCCCGAGTCATTTAGCTTTATCGCTGACATAACGAATTGCAGATATTTAGAGGCTGAGAGGCTGAAATTTGAACCCAAATGTTAAACTTGCATTTATACAGTTTTCAGCACTTATACTGAATTTTCCCTCTTTGGGCCCCTATTAGGGAATGTGACGCCAATTCACCCAAAATGCGATCTTGCTCTGACATCAGTCTATATGGTAAACATAACAAATGAAAGTTATTAAGAGGCTGCGTTTCCGAAATATCTTCAAATTTGAACGGTATTTCAAATATGTTATCATTTTTAAGTCAATTGCATAACTGTCCCCTAATGGGCCCCATTTCAGGGAATATGACGCGAATCATACCCTTTAAGGATTATGTCCAGGCAACTAGGAACATGTTTAGTATAATTCAATATAGATATTTAGAGGCTTTGATGTGCAAATTTTAATGTAAATATAAGGATGTATTAATTACTGCGACCATTTACACCACCTATATTGAATTTCCGCTCGTTGGTCCCCTTTACAGGGCATCTGACGCCACTTGATCCCTATGAGCAGTATGCCCTATCAGTCAACTTGATCGCTGACAGAACGAATTACAGATAATTAGAGGCTGAGAGGCTGAAAATCGAACCCACGTGTTAAACTTGCATTTATAACGATTTTCAGCACGTACACTGAATGTCCCCTCTGTGGGCCCAATACTAGGGAATGTGACGCTACTTCACCCAATGTTCGATTTTGCTCTGACATCAGTCTATATGGTTAACATAATTAATGAAAGATATTAAGAGGCTAAATATCTTCAAACTAGAACGGTATGTGAAATGTGTTATCATTTTCGAGTCACTAGCATAATTGTCCCCCTATTCGGCCCCATATAAGGGAAGATGACGCGAAACGTACCCTCTAATGATTATGTCCAGGCAACTCGGAATATGTTTAACATAATACAATATAGATATTTAGAGGCTTTGATGTGTGAATTTTAATGTAAACGTAGAGGCTGTATTAATTACTTCGACCATTTACACCACCTATATTGAATTTTCCCTCGATGGGCCCTTTAAGAGTGAATGTGACGCCACTTGATCCCTTTGAGTAGTATGTAGAGTCATTTAGCTTTCTCGCTGACAGAACGAATTACAGATATTTAGAGGTTAAAGGCATTTATTCTTGATTATTGAGGACTATCATTTCATTACATAATATTATGTAGCCCTCAGTGCTGACTTAAGAGAAGTCCTCTGTCAGCAACAGGTAAGGGGCCTTCTTGGGGAAAATCAATAATTGATTAACTGTTAACTGCATTGCACCTTATTGATTTTCCTCTTTATTGCCTCAGTCAGGGGATTCAACAGGAGCTACTAATCACCCTATTAAAGGCCGCCTTTGATCTGCTAGAGACAGTATATCACAGGGGGCAATAAAACAATTATGAACACACGGTGTGTCCTTCTGTCTAAGAATAAATGCCTTGAAGAGGCTCAAATTCGAACCCAAGTGTTAAACTTGCATTTATAACGTTTTTCAGCACGTACAATGAATTTCCCCTCTTTGGGCCCCATACTAGGGAAATGTGACGCTACTTCACCCAATGTACGATTGGGCCCTGACATCAGTCTGTGTGTTTAACATAATAAATGAAAGATATTAAGAGTCCGCGGCTCCGAAATAGTTTCAAACTTGAACAGTATGTGAAATATGTTATCATTTTTGAGTCACTTGCATAATTGTCTCACAATTTGGCATATTAAGGAATGTGACGCCACTTGATCCATATGAGTAGTATGTTGAGGCATCTAGCTTTATCTCTTAGAGAACGAATTACAGATATTTAGAAGCTGAGAGGCTAAAATGCAACAGAACATGCAAGCCTTTGCGAATTAATTGGCCATTTACACCTCTAGGATGGCTTTCCCCACTGTCGGGCCCCTACGCAAATGTACCCGTATGAAAGGTGTGCAGAGGCACCAGGCATTTAACATAATGGATTACGTGTATTTAGAGGCTGAGGTGCTGAAATTCAAACCCACTTGTAAAACTTGCATTTTTAACGATTTTTGGTACTTACCTTGAATTTCCCCTCTTTGGGCCCCATACTAGGGATTGTGACGCTACTTCACCCAATGTACGATTGGGCCCTGACATCAGTCTATATGTTAAACATAATAAATGAAAGATATTAATGGGCCGTGATTCCGAAATTGTTTCGAACTAGAACGGTATGTGAAATATGTTATCATTTTTTGAGTCACTTGCATAATTCTCGCCCTATTTGGCCCCATATTAGGGAATGTGACGCCACTTGACCCATATGAGTAGTATGTTTAGGCATCTAGCTTTATCGCTAAGAGAACGAATTACAGCTATTGAGAGGCTGAGAGGCTAAAATTCAACAAAAGATGCAATAATTTATTGGCCATTTACACCCCTCACATGGCTTTCCCCACTGTAGGGCCCCTATGTAAGGGAATGTGACGCAAATGGACCCGTATGAAAAGTGTGCCAAGGCATCAGGCAACATGTTAAACATAATGGATGACGGGTATTTAGAGGATGTGGTGCTGAAATAAACATAATGGATGACGGGTATTTAGAGGCTGTGGTGCTGAAATTCAAACCCACTTGTTAAACTGGCATTAGTCAATTAGTCAACGATTTTCAGAACTTACATTGAATCGCCCCTCTTTGGGCCCCATACTAGGGAATGTGACGCTACTTCAACCAATGTACGATTGTGCCCTGACATCAGTCTATACGATAGACATAATAAATGAAAGCTATTAAGAGACTGCGGTTCCGAACTATTCTCAAACTTGAACGCTATGTGAAATACGCTTGTATGTTACTCTCTTGAGTCACTTGCATAAATGCCCCAACCCCCACCTATTTGGCCCCATATTAGGGAATGCGACGCCTCACGACCCATATGGGTAGTATGTTGAGGCATCTAGCTTTATCGCTAAGAGAACGAATTACAAATATTTAGAGGCTGAGAGGCTAAGATGTAACAAAACATGCAAGACTTTGCAAATTTGTTGGCAATTTACACCCCCACATGGCTTTCCCCACTGTAGAGCACCTATGTAAGGGAATGTGACGCAAATGGACCCGTATGAAAAGTGTGCAGAGGCATCAGGCAACATGTTAACATAATGGCTGACGGGTATTTAGAGGTTGGGGTGCTGAAATTCAAACCCACTTGTTAAACTTGCATTTTAACGATTTTCAGTATTTCCTTTGAATTTCCCCTCTTAAGGCCCCACACTAGGGAATGTGACGCTACTTCACCCATTGTACGATTGTGCCCTGTCATCAGTCTATATGTTAAACATAATAAATGAATGTTATTAAGAGGCCGCGGTTCCGAAATATTTTCAAACTTAAACGGTATGTGAAATATGTTTTCATTTTTTAACCACTTGCATAATTGCCCCCCTCCCCCTATTGGACCCATATTAGGGAATGTGACGTCACACGACCCATATGAGTAGTATGCTAAGTACATTTTTTGAATTTCCCCTCTTGGGCCCATAGCTATGGAATGTGACGCTACTTCACCCAATGAACGAGTGTGCCCTGACATCAGTCTATATGTTAAACATAATAAATGAAAGATATTAAGATGCCGCGAATCCGAAATAGTTTCAACTTTGAACGGTGAGTGAAATATGTTATCAGTTTTAGGCACTTGCACATTTGCCCCCCTATTTGGCCCCATATTAGGGAATGTGACGCGAATCATACCCTTTAAAGATTATGCCCAGGCAACATGCAACACGTTTAACATAATACAAAATAGATATTTAGAGGCTTTGATGTGTGAATTTTGATGGAAATGTAGAAGATGTATTGATTACTTCGACCATTTACACCACCTATATTGAATTTCCCCTCGTTGTTCCTCTTAACAGGGAATGTGACGTCACTTAATCCCTAGAAGTAGTATGCCGAGTCATTTAGGTTTATCGCTGACAGAACGAATTACAGATATTTAGAGGCTGAGGGGCTGAAATTCGAAACCAAGTGTTAAATATGTTCTATAAAAGGGTCATCCTTTGGAAGCAAGGAATACTCCACAGAACTGAAAAATATGGAGTGTACATGTTTTCTGGGCCAGACTAGCTAGTTTTGGCCAATTTGGCCTCATCAATGACCCTCAGATATTTTCGAAATTCCACAATGGAAACAATGATCCCAAAGGACAAGAAAATATAATCTACACTATCATGTAGGGCAGGGAGACGTTTTACCGCCGCCACACATTCCCACACACCAGCTGTAGTGAATTTAAATATGTTCTATAAAAGGGTTATCCTTTGGAAGCAAGAAATACACCACAGAACTAAAAAATATCGAGTGTACATGTTTTCTGTGCCAGATAAGCTAGTTTCGGCCAATTAGGCCTCATCAGTGACCCTCAGATATTTTCAACACTCCACAATGGAAACAAGGATCCCCAAGGACAAGAAAATATAATCTACACTATGATGTAGGAACCAATGATCCCAAAGGACAAGAAAATATAATCTACACTATGTTGTAGGGCATTTATAACGATTTTCAGCTCTCACAATGAATTTCCTCTCTTTGGGCCCCATACTAGGGAATGTGACGCTACTTCACCCAATGTACGATTTGGCTCTGACATCAGTCTTTATGGTAAACATTATAAATGAAAGATATTAAGAGGCTGCGGTTTTGAAATGTTTTCAAACTTGAAGAACGGTATGTGAAATTTGTTATCATTTTTGAGTCACTTGCATAATTGCCCCCCTTTTGGGCCCCGTATCAGGGAATATGACGCCAATCATACCCTCTAAGGATTATGTCCAGTCAACTAGGAATATGTTTAACATAATACAATATAGATATTTACAGGCTTTGAAGTGTGAATTTTAATGTAAATTTAGAGGCTGTATTAATTACTTCGACCATTTACACCACCTATATTGAATTTCCTCTCGTTGGTCCCCTTTAAAGGGAATGTGACGCGAATTATACCCTCTAAGGATTATGTCCAGGCAACTAGGAACATGTTTAACATAATACAATATAGATATTAAGAGGCTTTGATGTGTGACTTTTAATGTAAATGTAGAAGCTTTATTAATTACTTCGACCATTTGAATTTCCCCTCGTTGGTCCACTTAACAGGGAATGGGACGCAACTTGATCCCTATGAGCAGTATTCCGAGTCATTTAGCTTTATCGCCGACAGAACGAATTACAGATATTTAGAGACTGACAGGCGGAAATTTAACAAAACATGCAAGCCTTAGTGAATTTATTGGCCACATTGGCATCCCTAATATGGCTTTTCCTCACTGCAGGGCCCCTATGTAAGGGAATGTGACGCATATGGACCCGTTTGAAAAGTGTGCAGAGACAGCAGGCAACATGTTAAACATAATGGCTTACAGGCATTTAGAGCCTGGGATGCTGAAATTTGAATCCACGCGTAAAACTGGCATTTATAACGATTTTCAGCACTTACACTGAATTTCCCCTCTTTGGGCCCTATACTAGGGAATGTGACGCTAATTCACCCAAAGTACGCTCTTGCTCTGACACCTGTCTATATGGTAAACATAAAAACTGAAAATTATTAAGAGGCTCCGGTTACGAAATATTTTCAAATTTGAACGGCATGTGAAATTTTTTATCATTTTTGATTCACTTGCATAATTGTCCCCCTATTGGCCCCATATGAGAAAATGCGACGCGAATCATACCCTCTAAGGATTATGTCCCGGCAACCAGGACCATGTTTAACATATTACAATATAGATATTTAGATGCTTTGATGTGTGAATTTTAATGTAAATGTAGAGGCTGTATTAATTACTTCGACCATTTACACCGCCTATATTGAATTTCCCCTCGTTGATCCCTATGGGTAGTATTCCGAGTCATTTAGCTTTATCGCTGACAGAACGAATTACAGATATTTAGAGGCTAAGAGGCTGAAATTCGAACCACGTGTTAAACTTGCATTTATAACGATTTTCAGCACGTACACTGGATTTCCCCTCTTTGGACCCCGTTCTAGGGAATGTGACGCTACTTCACCCAATGTACGATTTTGCTCTGACATCAGTCTATATGGTAAACATAACAAATGAAAGATATTAAGAGGCTGCGGTTCCGAAATATTTTCAAACTTGAAGATCGGTATGTGAAATTTGTTATCATTTTTATCACTTGCACAATTGCCCCCCCCCCCCAATTTGGCCCCATATCAGGAAATGTGACGCGAATCAATCACTCTTAGAGTTATGTCCAGGGAACTAGAAACATGTTTTACATAATACAATATAGATATTTAGAGGCTTTGATGTGTGAACTTTAATGTAAATGTAGAAGCTGTGTTGATTTACTACGACCATTTACAACACCTACATTGAATTTCCCCTCGTTGGACCCCTTAACAGAAAATGTGACGCCACTTAATCCCTATAAACAGTATTCCGAGTTATTTAGCTTTATTGCTGACAGAACGAATTGCAGATATTTAGAGGCTGAGAGGCTGAAATTCGAACCCACGTGTAAAACTTGCATATATAACGATTTTTATCAACACTGAATTTCCCCTCTTTGAGTACCATACAAGGGAATGTGACGCTACTTCACCCATATGTACGATTTTGCTCTGACATCAGTCTATACTATAAACATAATAAATGAAAGATATTAAGAAGCTGTTCCGAAATATTTTCAAACCTGAACGGTGTGTGAAAATTGTCTTTTTGTGTTACTTGCATAATTGTCCCCATTTTGGGCCCCATATTAGGGAATGTGACGCGAATCATACCCTCTAAATATTATGACTAGGCAACTAGCAACATGTTTCATATAATAATATATAGCAATTTAGAGTCTTCGATGTGTGAATTTTAATGTAAATGTAGAAGATGTATGAATTACTTCGACCATTTACACCACCTATATTGGATTATCCCTCGTTGGGTCCCCTTAACAGGAAATTTAACAAAACATGTAGGCCTTAGTGAATTTATTGGCCATTTACATCCCTAACATGACTTTTCCTCACTGCAGGGCCCCAATGTAAGGGAAGGTGGCGCAAATGGATCCATTTGAAAAGTTTGCAGAGGCATCAGGCAACATGTTAAATGTAATGGATAACAGGTATTCAGAGGCTAGGCTTCTGGGCTCGGTCCAGCGTGGGCGGATTTCACTTCTCGCATAGGTTCACCCCATGTTCTTGTGGTAGGCCGAACAATAGAGGTTATCCCGTGATACCTACTAGCAGGGTCCCTATCCAGAGGACACCTCTACCACAATGAACGGGTCATAGCATAGTACTAGGCCCGGTTTTCCCTCCAGAATCCGCTGCTCGAACACTGAAAAGCATTGCCTCATGGAAAGTTATTCTCGTCTGGCAGCATAGAGGTTATCCCTGGATGCTCATCCCGCGGAGGCTAAAGGGATCAAAGGGACTGATGACTAATTCAATGTAACACCCTAGCCCGATGTTTCCGGGCTGGGTCACAGGGAGATCGGACTTCGCTTTTCACATAGGTTGATCCAATGGTCTTGTATTGTAATCTAGCCGGATAACAGAGGTTATCCCACAATACCAACTATCAGGATCCGGTACCCAGAGGGCCCCTTTACCACAAAGTCTGGGACACACTTCAGTGCTCTGCATGGCTCTCCCTCAAGTTTTCTCTGCTCGAACATCCCTACAACTGCGTTAATGAAAGGTTATTCCCATGTGGCCGCATAAGGGAGGTTATACCGGGATACTCATCTGGCTGAGGATTAAGAGATCAAAGGACTCACAAGTCATACTGGGTCACACCCCAGCGCTAGGCTTCTGGGCTCGGTCGGCGGGGTCGGACTTCATGTCTCACAAAGGTTCATCCCCATGGTCTTGTATCCGCATCTAGCCGGATATCACCTTAGTGGCAGGCCTTGCTCTACCCATACCACTGCCTTATGGAAATGTTCTCCCAATCTAGCAAAATAATGGTGGTTTGGCTGTGGAGGATAAAGGGAGCAGAGTAACACACAACTCACACTGGTTGACATCCCAGCGCCAGGTTAATTGGTTGGCCACAGGGTTGGCGGTGCGAACTTCATTTCTCATACAAGTAACGCATGATCTTGTAACCCAGTTTTGCCGAATAACAGATTATCTCGCGATACCCACAGTTTTGAAGGATAACAGAGGTTATCTCACGATACCCATGAACAGGGTCAGTTCCCATAGAACCTCAAAAGAGACCGGGTCAATACCCAGTTCAAGGCCTGAATTTATCTCCACTTTACGTTCACGAACACCCATATAAGTCATTATAGTGTAGTTTATAAATTCCTATCCTTTGGGATCATTGATTCCATTGTGGAATTTTTTAAAAAAAATTGAGGGTCACTGATGAGGCCTAATTGACCGAAACTAGCTTGTCTGGCCCAGAAAACACGCACACTTATTATTTTCAAGTTCTAAGGTGTATTCATTGCTTCCAAAGAATAACCCGTTTATAGAACATATTTAACGTCACTAGAGCTGGTTTCTGGGAATGCGTGGCGGCCGTAAAAAGTAACCCTGCCCTACATCATAGTGTAGTTTATATTTTCTTGTCAGAATCAGAATTGATACTGTTGACACGTCAAAAGACATTCATATACCAGGGTCACTGATGAGGCCTAATTGACCGAAACTAGCTAGTCTGGCCCAGAAAACATGCACACTTCATATTTTCCAGTTCTATGGTGTATTCATTGCTTCCCAAGGATAAGCCTTTTATAGAACATATCTAACGGAAAGTTACCCAGATTCTCCGCATAACGTGGATAATCCCGAGATGCTCACCCCGCGGAGGATAAAGGGATCAAAATGGATCACAAATAACACTGAGTCACTTCCAACCGCTAGGCTTCTGGGATTGACCACACAGAAGTCGGACTTCACTTATCACATAGGTTCAGCCTATGGTCTAGCATCCCTATCTGGTCGGATAACAGAGATTTACACTAGCAGGGCCCGCATCTCATTGCTAGGCTGGCTCTACATCCGCTTGGACACCCATACTACTACAATACGGTAAGGCATCCCCTTCTAACCGCTCTCGGGGTGCTGAGCCCTCGGAGGATAAAGAGATCAAAAGGATTCCCATCTCACACAGAAGAGAGCATTAATAGGCCTAGCCTAGGCTCAATCCAAGACTCATCCATTATATTAACTGTTATATGTTTTCGAATGTTTAGCCATATCATGTTAATAAGTTTATGATGACAAAACATCTGAATAAGTAAACACCGGGTCACATTCCAGCGCTTAGTTTCTAGGCTAAATCGGGTTCGGAACGCATCTCACACAGGTTCACGCCCCGGTCTTGTATCCCCGTCTAGCCGGATAACAGATGTTATCCTACAATACCCACTTTCAGGTCCGGTAACTAGAGGACCCCTCTACCAAAAACACCGTGTCACAGGTCATTGCTAGGCCTGGCTCTCCTCCAATTTTCCACTGCTAGGACACCCATATCGGTGCCTTATGGAAAGTTATCCCCGTCTGACCGCATAAGGGAGGTTATCCCAGGATGCTCACCTGGCAGTGGATAAAGATATAAAAGGAACGCCCAACTCGCCCTGGGTCACAACCCAGCGCTAGGCTTCTAGGCTCGGCCACCTGGGGTCGGACTTCTTTTCTCCCAAAGGTTCACTCATGGTCTTGTGTCCGCATCTAGCCGGATAATACCATAGTGCTAGGTCTGGCTCTATCTCAAGGTTTCGCTGCTTGAACATCCATACCACTGCCTTACAGTTATCCCTGTCTGGCCAAATATCGGGATGTTCAGGCTGTTGAGGAATAAGGTATCGAAACACTTGAGTCAATCTCCAGCGCTAGCCTTCTGGGTTCGGCCACAGGGGGTGGATTTCGCTTCTCACATAATTCCAACCCGTAAGGTATCCCCATCTGACAGCATAAAGTTTATCCCCGGCTTCTCATCCTGCGGAGGATAAAAGGGCATATACAGGACTAACACTGCATAATGCCCTAGCACTATGCTTCCGGTGTCAGCCATAGTTGGATCGGACTTCACTTCTCACACTGGTTCACCCCATGGTCTTGAATCCGCATCTAGCTGGATAACACGCTAGGGCTAGGCCTGGCACTATCTCCAAGTTTGCGCCCATCCGGGCTTGAAGAAATATATGGGCTGCATGATGCTTCCACGCATAGCTGAGTCTGACCCACACACGAGTACTGGTAAACCGCTAAGAGGATCTAAAGTAGAAGTAAAACAAAGATCAGGAATCGATACAATTAGCTTACTCCACCCATCAAAGACACCAAAGGGAAAGAAACACAAACATGAAGCGACCAGACCAAAAATGGAAACCTAAACAAAGGAAGGCCATAAGGACAGTTACTTTCCCACAAAATGGTCAAATGGCCATCCAAAATAAAAAGACACAAGTGATATACATGGTCAGTAACAAACAACAACATAAATAAACCGCCACAGAAGAACCGTTCTGGAACGGTCAGTGGAAAGAATTCCACTCGGGGGGGCTTAAATCGATTTTACATGGCCATAATCCGCGCCCTTACCACTGTCGCGGTATAGAATACTAAGCTTGCCCAGGCAAATTGGTGTGAGTGTCGGACCGTCCATGCTTATAAACCCACAGAATTGTAAGCAACGGTTCCAAAATGACCTTTACAGTGTTGACGAGGACGTTAAACCTCAAATCAAACAAACAAAACCTCCAGGTTTCGCTGCTTGAACACCCATACCGCTGCCTTATGGCCAAATAACGGTGGTTATACAGGTATGTTCAGGCTGCAGAAGGTAGATGTATCGAAAAGACTCGCACCGAGTCTGTCTCCAGCGCTAGCCTTCTGGTCTCGGCCACAGAGGGTGGACTTCACTTCTCACATACGTTCAGCCCTAGTATTGTATCCTTGTTTGGCCGGAAAACAGAGATTATATTGCGATACGCACTAGCAAGATCAAATACCGAGAAGACCCCTCTACTACTCAGATGGGGTCTCACCACAGGGCTAGACCTGGCTCTCCCTGCAGGTTCTGCTGTTGAAAAATCCACACCACTTCCTTACTGAAGAAAAATCCCTGTCTGGGCGCATAACGGCGGTTATTCCGAGTTACCCATCCAGCGAAGAATAAAGAGATCAAAAGGCCTCATAATTCATACTGGGTCACACACAAGCCCTAGGCTTCTGGTCTCGGACCAGGGGTGAGAGGGGTTCAACCCTTGGCTTTTTATCCCCATCTAGCCGGATAACAGAGGGTATCCCGTAATACCCACAAGCAGGGTCTACAGGACCCTTATCTCATACAGACCGGGTCACACCACGGTGGTGCTGAGCCAGGTTCTCCCTCCAGGATTTGCTGTTCGAACCCTGCTTAAATCGTTTTGACACGGCCGCAATCCTCGCCCTTACTGCAGTCGTGATTTATACAATTAATTTTTTGTTCAGGTAGCATGCAGGAAACCCTGCCGAAGGAAAAGGGGATCAAAGTGACTCACACTGGGTCACACTAGTCGCTCTAGGATTCTGGGCTCTGCCACATTTGGGTCTGACATTACCTCTTCTTTAGGTCCAACACATGGTCTTTTATCCCAATCTGGCCGGATAAGAAAGGTTATGCTTCGGGACCCATTAGAAAGGTCCAGTACCAAGACGACCTTTCTATCGTACAGACCGGGCCACACCCTAGTGCTGGGCTCCACGTTCCGCTGCTCGAACAATATCCATACCACTGCCATATTAAAAAAGTTATTCCCGTCTAGCAGAATACCGGCAGCACACCAGCCTCTAGACCCTGTCATCCATTATATTTAACATGTTGCCTGGTGCCTCCGCACACTTTTCAAACGGGCCCATTTGCGTCACATTCCTTGACATAGGGGCCCTACAGTGGGGAAAAGCCATGTTAGGGATGTAAATGGCCAATAAATTCGCCAAGTCTTGGGTGTTTTGTTATATTTCAGCCTCTCATCCTCTAAATATTTGTTATTCGTTTTTTACCGATAAAGCTAATTGCCTCTGCATACTACTCATAGGGGTCAAGTGAGGTCACATTCCATGTTAAAGGGACAAGCGAGGGGATATTCATTATAAGTGGTGTAAATGGTCGAAGTAATAAATACAGCGTCACATTTGCATTGAAATTCACACATCAAAGTAGAAGTAAAACAAAGATCAGGAATTGATACAATTAACTTACTCCACCCATAAAAGACACCAAAGGGAAAGAAATACAAACATTAAGCGACCAGACAATAATGGAAACCTAAACAAAGGAAGGCCATAAGGACAGTTACTTTCCCACAAAATGGCCATATGGCCATCCAAAATTAAAAGACACAAGTGATACACACAGGAAGTAACAAACAACAACATAAATAAATCGCCACAGAAGAGCCGCCTTGGAACGGTCAGTGGAAGATTTCCCATAGAACTTCTTTAGTGTTGATACCAGTTTGTTTTTTGATACCCCTGGCATAACAACCTGGTAGTGAGCACCTTCCCACGTTCCATAAAGTCCTGATACTTGGAATAGGCTCTAGCATAACCACGTAAACTCCATATGCTGGTGTAGACGGGGTATTACTGCTCAGGAAGGGGAAGTTAACAATGGGAAAATTGAAGTCATCTTGTTTATCGTACAGCCCAGTAGAAAGCTTCCCGTTGTCAATATAGAGATAACAATCCAAGTATGAGGAGGAGGTTGCAGTCTCTGTTCTTCCCTAAATTTCAAATTCACATGGATAGATGAATTGCAAGTACTCTGCGAATTTAGCATTTTTCAGAGACAATAAATCATATATATATCTGTAGGTGAAATTGAATTGTTGTGCAAGGCGTTTCTTGCCTGCTTTGAGGAGACCTTGTGCAAACTCCGCCTCATGCGAGTACAAGAACAAGTCGGCAAACAACGGTGCACAATTAGTACCCATTGTCATGCCAATTGTTTGCTGAAATAATAGGCCACTGAACTCCACGAAAATGTTGTCAATTAGATATTCCAGCATCCTTATGACATCTGCATCAGTGTACTTTTGTGGTGACAAAAATGATAACAAATATCACATACCATTCAAGACTGATTATATGTCGGAAACACGGCCTCTTAATGTCTTTGATTTATTATGTTTATCATATAGACTGATGTCAGGGCATACTCATACAATGGGTCAAGTAGCGTCACATTCTTTAGTATGAGACCCAAAGAAGGGAAATTCCATGTAAGTAATCAAAATCGTTCAAAATGTAAGTTTACCATGTTTGTGTGAATACAGCCCCTAAATACATGTCATCCATTATTTTCAACATGTTGCCTGATGTCAATGCAAACTCTTAAAATGGGTCCAATTGCGTCACATTCCCTTACATAGGCGCCCTACATTGGTGAAAAGTCAGGTAAGTGATGTGAATAGTCAATTAATTCCAAAAGTCTTGCATGTTAAGTTTCATCCTCTTATCCTCTAAATATCTGTAATTCCTTCTGTCTGCGATAAAGCTAAATGAATCGGCATCCTACTGATAGGTGTCAAGTGGCTTCACATTCCCTGTTAAGGGGACCAACGAGGGGTAATTCAATAAAGGTGGCGTAAATGGTCGAAGTAATTAATACAGCTTCTATATAAACATTAAAATTCACACATCAAAGCCTCTAAATATCTATATTGAGCAGCAGGGAGGATGAATGGACTTTTTTGTTTCAGCCATGAAAGAACCATTCAACCAATTAAGCTTCCCACCTCATTTTGACCCAAAAAAGTTTTCTTTTTGGCAAATTAAGCCTCCCAACACTAAAACATCAATATTCTTCATTTGCCAAATTAAGCTTCCCAACCACAAAAGAATTTAATCCCAACTGGCTGCGACATACCAATGTCACCTCGTATAACAACGCGGTGTGCCCCCCCCCCCCCCCCACCCCCGGCTCGGCCCCACAGTGCGGGGATGAAAAATAGAAATTGTCCTCGGCATCCCCACTCGGTGGTGCCGACCCGGGACCAGCCTGCGCTCGCGTTGGGGGGCAGGGCTTGAGATGTCATTTCATCGGGTCCCCAATATTGGAAGCAACATCTCCAAAATGACCTTTAAAGTGTTGACGGGATAAATATATGAATAAATCAAACAAAATGTCTAAAAAACTCAAATTCTAGCGTGTTATGTACAACATGTGTAATACGAAACAGACTAAACTTTACTACTAAGACAAAATCGATACAGAAAATTTGACGCTATGAGCTGCCTATAAATAGACCACTATAGTACATTCGCTTGCGGAAATTTACGACGATCTAAATAAAAAGTTTTTTTTTTTTAATTTTTTAATTATTGCTATACGTATGGAAGTCTTTTGCTAACAGACTCAGTTTTTCAAAGATAAAAAAAGAAAATTATCATTAATTTATTTTATGTATTACACAATTCGTAAATCGAAGCTTATCATTGTTAAAACGTTATTCATTCAATGTCCCTAGAGGGACACCCAATCCTTAACTACTAGCGCTAGATTCTCTCTCTGCCCACCCTCCCCCTAGCTTCCTCTAGTAAGATATCTAACAACTTTCGAATAATATCCGCCCTAGTTAGAATCAGAATGTAGGGGAATGCAAAACACTGAAGGGCGAGCCTGTTACAAAAAAAAGCATCCGAAACAACCCCCTCCCCCCCCACCAAAAAAAAAACAAACAAAAAATTACCAGGCTCTCGAAGGGGCGTTTTGCTGTTTTTTTGGCGTGAGTTCGAATCTCCGGAGAGACGACTTCTTTTTAATTCGAAAACAGTGACTATAACCACACTTCTTAGATTTAAGACCACTTTTGAACAGTCCCACAGGTGGTATCTGACCAGAGAACATTATTGCAAACACTGTGGAGCCAGCTCAACCTGCTACTCGTTTGGTCTGCGCAATTGTCTAGGCGAGTTTGTAGGCCATAAGGCCAGTCACAGTCATCCCAAGGATAATAAAAGGCAATCTCGCGTTCTTTCTATATTGTATAATGTTGAACATGTTCCTAGTTGCCTGGACATAATACTTAGAGGGTATGATTTGCGTCACATTCCCTGATATGGGGCCCAATAGGGGGGACAATTGTGCACGTGACTCAAAAATGAAAACAAATTTCACATACCGTTCAAATTTGAAGATATTTCGGAACCGCAGCCTCTTAATAACTTTCATTTATTATGTTTACCTTATAGACTGATGTCACAGCAAGATCGTACTTTGAGTGAATTGGCGTCACATTCCCTAGTATGGGGCCGAAAGAGGGAACATTCAGTATAAGTGCTGAAAATCGTTATAAATGCAAGTTTAACACTTGGGTTCGAATTTCAGCCTCTCAGCCTCTAAATATATGCAATTCGTTCTGTCAGCGATAAAGCTAAATGACTCTGCATACTACTCATTGGGATCAAGAGGCGTCACATTCCCTGTAAAGGGGACCAACGAGGGGAAATTCAAAATAGGTGGTGTAAAAATGGTCGAAGTAATTAATACAGCCTCTACATTTACATTAAAATTCACACATCAAAGCCTCTATATATCTATATTGTATTATAGTAAACTTGTTGCTAGTTACCTGCATATAATCCTTAGAGGGTATATTTTGCGTCACATTCCCTTTTATGGGGCCCAATAGGGGGACAATTATGCTAGTGGCTCAAAAATGATAACACATTTCACATACCGTTCAAATTTGAAGATATTTCGGAACCGCAGCCTCTTAATATCTTTCTTTTATTATGTTTATCATACAGACTGATGTCAGAGCAAGTTCGTATTTAGGGTGAATTGGCGTCACATTTCCTAGTATGGGGCCCAAAGAGGGGAAATTCAGTGTAAGTGCTGAAAATCTTAATAAATGCAAGTTTAACACTTGGGTTCGAATTTCAGCCTCTCAGCCTCTAAATATCTGCAATTCGTTCTGTCAACGATAAACCTTAATGACTCGACATACTACTCATAGGGATCAAGTGGCGTCACATTCCCTGTTAAGGGGACCAACGAGGGGGAATTCAATATAGGCGGTGTAAATGGTCGAAGTAATTAATACAGCCTCTACATTTACATTAAAATTCACACATCAAAGCCTCTAAATATCTATATTGTATTCTAGTAAACATGTTCCTTGTTGCCTGGACATAATCCTTAGAGGGTATGATTTGCGTCACATTCCCTGATAACGGGCCCAATAGGGGGACAATTATGCAAAGACTAAAAAATGATAACAAATTTCGCATACCGTTCAAATTTGAAGATATTTCGGAACCGCAGCCTCTTAATATCTTTCATTTGTTATGTTTACCATATAGACTGAGGTCAGAGCAAGATCGTATTTGGGGTGAATTGGCGTTACATTCCCTTGTATGGGGTCCAAAGAGGGGAAATTCACTGTAAGTGCTGAAAATCGTTATAAATGCACGTTCAACACTTGGGTTCGAATTTCAGCCTCTCAGCCTCTAAATATCTGCAATACGTTCTGTCAGCGATAAAGCTGAATGACTCGACATAATACTCATAGAGATCAAGTGGCGACACATTCCCTGTTAAGGGGACCACCGAGGGGAAATTCAAGGTAGGTGGTGTAAATGGTCGAAGTAATTAATACAGCCTCTACATTTACATTAAAATTCACACATCAAAGCCTCTAAATATCTATATTGTATTATGTTAAACATGTTTCTAGTTGCCTGGATATAATCCTTAGAGGGTATGGTTCGCGTCATCTTCCCTGATATGGGGCCCCACAGGGGGACAATTATACAATTGACTCAAAAATTACAACACATTTCACATACCGTTCAAATTTGAAGATATTTCGGAACCGTAGCCTCTAAATATCTTTCATTTATTATGTTTACCATATTGACTGATTACAGAGCAAGATCGTACTTTGGGTGAATTGGTGTCACATTCCCTAATATGGGGCCAAAAGAGAGGAAATTCAGTGCAAGTGCTGAAAATCGTTATGAATGCAAGTTTAACAATTGGGTTCGAATTTCAGCCTCTCAGCCTCTAAATATCTGCAATTCGTTTCGTCGATGATAAAGCTAAATGACTCGGCATACTACTCATAGGGATCAAGTGGCGTCACATTCCCTGTAAAGGGGACCAACGACTGGAAATTCAGTATATGTGGTGTAAATTGTCGAAGTAATTAATTCAGCCTCTACATTTACATTAAAATTCACACATCAAAGCCTCTAAATATCTATATTGTGTAATAGTAAACATGTTCCTAGTTGCCTGGACATAATCCTTAGAGGGTATGATTTGCATCACATTCCCTGATAACGGGCTCTATAGGGGGACAATTATGCAATGACTCAAAAATGATAACAAATTTCGCATACCGTTCAAATTTGGAGATATTTCGGATCCGCAGCCTCTTAATATCTTTCATTTATTATGTTTACCATATAGACTGATGTCAGAGCAAGATCGTACTTTGTGTGAATTGGAGTCACATTCCCTAGTATGGGGCCCAAAAAGGGGAAATTCAGTGTTAGTGCTGAAAATCTTTATAAATGCAAGTTTAACACTTGGGTTCGAATTTCAGCCTTTCAGCCTCTAAATATCTGTAATTTGTTCTGTCAGCGAGAAAGCTAAATGACTCGGTATACTTCTCATAGGAATCAAGTGGCGTCACATTCCCTGTAAAGGGGACCAACGACGAAAAAATCAATATAGGTGGTGTAAATGGTTGAAGTAATTAATACAGCCTCTACATTTACATTAAAATTCACACATCAAAGCCTCTTAATGTCTATATTGTATTATATTAGACATGTTCCTAGTTGCCAGGACATAATCCTCAGAGGGTATGATTCGCATCACATTCCCTGGTATGGGGCCCAATAGGGAGACAATTATGCTAGTGACTCAAAAATGATAACAAACTTCACATACCGTTAAATTTGAAGATATTTCGGAACCGTAGCCTCTTAATATCTTTCATTTCTTATGTTAACCATATAGACCGATGTCAGAGCAAGATCGTACTTTGGGTGAATTGGCGTCACATTCCCTAGTATGGGGCCCAAAAAGGGGAAATTCAGTGTTAGTGCTGAAAATCTTTATAAATGCAAGTTTAACACTTGGGTTCGAATTTCAGCCTTTCAGCCTCTTAATATCTGTAATTCGTTCTGTCAGCGATAAAGCTAAATGACTCGACATTCTACTCATAGGGATCAAGTTGTGTCACATTCCCAGTTAAAGGGGACCAACGAGGGGATATTCAATATACGTGGTGTAAATCGTCGAAGTAATTAATACAACCTCTACATTTACATTAATATTCACACATCAAAACCTCTAAATATCTATAATGTATCATGTTAAACATGTTCCTAGTTGCCTGGACATAATCCTTAGAGGGTATGATTCGCGTCACATTCCCTGATACGGGGCCGAATAGGGGGACAATTATGCTAGTGACTCAAAAATGATAATACATTTCACATACCATTCAAATTTGAAGATATTTCGGAACCGTAGCCACTTAATATCTTTCATTTATTATGTTTACCATATTGACCGATGTCAGAGCAAGATCGTACTTTGGGTGAATTGGCGTCACATTCCCTAGTATGGGGCCGAAAGAGGGAAAATTCAGTGTAAGTGCTGAAAATCGTTATAAATGCAAGTTTAACACTTGGGTTCGAATTTCAGCCTCTCAGCCTCTTAATATCTGCAATATGTTCTGTCAGCGATAAAGCTAAATGACTCGACATACTACTCATAGGGATCAAGTGGCGTCACATTCCCTGTTTAGGGGACCAACGAGGGGAAATTCAATATAAGTGGTGTAAATGGTCGAAGTAATTAATACAACCTCTACATTTACATTAAAATTCACACATCAAAGCCTCTAAATATCTATATTGTATTATGTTAAACATGTTCCTAGTTGCCTGGACATAATCCTTAGAGGGTATGATTCGCGTCACATTCCCTGATATGGGGCCCAATAGGGGGACAATTATGCTAGTGACTCAAAAATGATAACACATTTCACATACCGTTCAAATTTGAAGATATTTCGGAACCGCAGCCAGTTAATATCTTTCATTTGTTATGCTTACCATATAGACTGATGTCAGAGCAAGATCGTACTTTGGGTGAATTGGCGTCACATTCCCTTATATGGGGCCAAAAGAGGGGAAATTCAGTGTAAGTGCTGAAAATCTTTATAAATGCAAGTTTAACACTTGGGTTCGAATTGTAGCCTCTCAGCCTCTAAATATCTGTAATTCGTTCTGTCAGCGAGAAAGCTAAATGACTCTGTATACTTCTCATAGGAATCCAGTGGCGTCACATTCCCTGTAAAGGGGACCAACGACGAAAAAATCAATATAGGTGGAGTAAATGGTTGAAGTAATTTATACAGCCTCTACAATTACATTAAAATTCACACATCAAAGCCTCTAAATATCTATATTGTATTATATTAGACATGTTCCTAGTTGCCTGGACATAATACTCAGAGGGTATGATTCGCGTCACATTCCCTGGTATGGGGCCCAATAGGGGGACAATTATGCTAGTGACTCAAAAATGATAACAAACTTCACATACCGTTAAATTTGAAGATATTTCGGAACCGTAGCCTCTTAATATCTTTCATTTATTATGTTAACCATAAAGAGCGATGTCAGAGCAAGATCGTACTTTGGGTGAATTGGCGTCACATTCCCTAGTATGGGGCCCAAAAAGGGGAAATTCAGTGTTAGTGCTGAAAATCTTTATAAATACAAGTTTAACACTTGGGTTCGAATTTCAGCCTTTCAGCCTCTTAATATCTGCAATTCGTTCTGTCAGCGATAAAGCTAATTGACTCGACATACTACTCATAGGGATCAAGTGGCGTCACATTCCCTGTTAAGGGGACCAACGAGGGGAAATTCAATATACGTGGTGTAAATGGTCGAAGTAATTAATACAGCCTCTACATTTACATTAATATTCACACATCAAAGCCTCTAAATATCTATACTGTATTATGTTAAACATGTTCCTCGTTGGCTGGAATTAATCCTTAGAGGGTATGATTCGCGTCACATTCCCTGAAATGGGGCCCAATAGAGTGTGTGTGTGTGTGGGGGGGGGGGGCAATTATGCAAGTGATTAAAAAATGTTAACAAATTTCACATACCGTTCAAATTTGAATATATTTCGGATCCGCAGCCTCTTAATATCTTTCATTTATTATGTTAACCATATAGACCGATGTCAGAGGAAAGGAAAATCGTACTTTGGGTGAATTGGCGTCACATTCCCTAGTATGGGGCCGAAAGAGGGAAAATTCAGTGTAAGTGCTGAAAATCGTTATAAATGCAAGTTTAACACTTGGGTTCGTATTTCAGCCTCTCAGCCTCTAAATATCTGCAATTCGTTCTGTCAGCGATAAAGGTAAATGACTCGACATACTACTCTTAGGGATCAAGTGGCGTCACATTCCCTGTTTAGGTGACCAACGAGGGGAAATTCAATATAAGTGGTGTAAATGGTCGAAGTAATTAATACAACCCCTACATTTACATTAAAATTCACACATCAAAGCCTCTAAATATCTATATTGTATTATGTTAAACATGTTCCTAGTTGCCTGGACATAATCCTTAGAGGGTATGATTCGCGTCACATTCCCTGATATGGGGCCCAATAGGGGGACAATTATGCTAGTGACTCAAAAATGATAACAAATTTCTCATACCGTTCAAATTTGAAGATATTTCGGAACCGCAGCCTCTTAATATCTTTCATTTATTATGCTTACCATATAGACTGATGTCAGAGCAAGATCGTCCTTTGGGTGAATTGGCGTCACATTCCCGTATATGGGACCAAAAGAGGGGAAATTCAGTGTAAGTGCTGAAAATCTTATAAATGCAAGTTTAACACTTGGGTTCGAATTGCAACCTCTCAGCCTCTAAATACCTGTAATTCGTTCTGTCAGCGAGAAAGCTAAATGACTCGGTATACTTCTCAGAGGAATCCAGTGGCGTCACATTCCCTGTAAAGGGGACCAACGACGAAAAAATCAATATAGGTGGAGTAAATGGTTGAAGTAATTAATACAGCCTCTACATTTACATTACAATTCACACATCAAAGCCTCTAAATATCTATATTGTATTATATTAGACATGTTCCTAGTTGCCTGGACATTATACTCAGAGGGTATGATTCGCGTCACATTCCCTGGTATGGGGCCCAATAGGGGAACAATTATGCTAGTGACTCAAAAATGATAACAAACTTCACATACCGTTAAATTTGAAGATATTTCGGAACCGTAGCCTCTTAATATCTTTCATTTATTATGTTAACCATATAGACCGATGTCAGAGCAAGATCGTACTTTGGGTGAATTGGCGTCACATTCCCTAGTATGGGGTCCAAAAAGGGGAAATTCAGTGTTAGTGCTGAAAATCTTTATAAATGCAAGTTTAACACTTGGGTTCGAATTTCAGCCTCTCAGCCTCTTAATATCTGTAAATCGTTCTGTCAGCGATAAAGCTAAATGACTCGACATACTACTCATAGGGATCAAGTGGCGTCACATTCCCTGTTTCGGGGACCAACGAGGGGAAATTAGAGGGTATGATTCGCGTCACATTCCCTGATATGGGGCCCAATAGGGGGACAATTATGCTAGTGACTCAAAAATGATAACAAATTTCACATACCGTTCAAATTTGAAGATATTTCGGAACCGCAGCCAGTTAATATCTTTCATTTATTATGCTTACCATATAGACTGATGTCAGAGCAAGATCGTACTTTTGGTGAATTGGCGTCACATTCCCTTATATGGGGACAAAAGATGGTAAATTCAGTGTAAGTGCTGAAAATCTTTATAAATGCAAGTTTAACACTTGGGTTCGAATTTCAGCCTTTCAGCCTCTAAATATCTGTAATTCGTTCTGTCAGCGATAAAGCTAAATGACTCGACATACTTCTCATAGGGATCAAGTGGCGTCACATTCCCTGTTAAGGGGACCAACGAGGGGAAATTCAATACACGTGGTGTAAATGGTCGAAGTAATTAATACAGCCTCTACATTTACATTAATATTCACACATCAAAGCCTCTAAATATCTATATTGTATTATGTTAAACATGTTCCTAGTTGGCTGGACATAATCCTAAGAGGGTATGATTCGCGTCACATTCCCTGATATGGGGCCCAATAGAGTGTGTGTGTGTGTGGGGGGGGGGGGGCAATTGTGCAAGTGATTAAAAAATTTTAATATATTTCGGAACCGCAGCCTCTTAATATCTTTCATTTATTATGTTAACCATATAGACTGATGTCAGAGCAAAATCGTACTTTGGGTGAATTGGCGTCCCATTCCCTAGTATGGGGCGCAAAGAGAGAAATTCATTGTAAGTGCTGAAAATCGTTATAAATGCACGTTCAGCACTTGGGTTCGAATTTCAGCCTCTCAGCCTCTAAATATCTGCAATATGTTCTGTCAGCGATAAAGCTTAATGACTCGACATACTAGTCAAAGGGATCAAGTGGCGTCACATTCCCTGTTTAGGGGCCCATCGAGGGGAAATTCAATATAGGCTGTGTAAATGGTCGAAGTAATTAATACAGCCTCTACATTTACATTAAAAATTTACACATCAAAGTCTCTAAATACCTATATGTATATATGTTAAACATGTTTCTAGTTGCCTGGACATAATCCTTAGAGGGTATGATTCGCGTCACATTCCCTGATATGGGGCCCTATAGGGGGACAATTATGCTAGTGACTGAAAAATGATAACAAATTTCACATACCGTTCAAATTTGAAGATATTTCGAAACTGCAGCCTCTTAATATCTTTTATTTATTATGCTTACCATATAGACTGATGTCAGAGAAAGGTCGTACTTTCGGTGAATTGGCGTCACATTCCCTAGTATGGGGCCGAAAGAGGGGAAATTCAATGTAAGTGCTGAAAATCGTTTTAAATGCACGTCCAACACTTGGGTTCGAATTTCAGCCTCTCAGCCTCTAAATATCTGCAATGTGTTCTGTCAGCGATAAAGCTAAATGACTCGACATACTAGTCATAGGGAACGAGTGTCGTCACATTCCATGTTAAGGGGCCGCTCGAAGGGAAATCCAATATAGGCGGTGTAAATGGTCGAAGTAATTAATACAGCCTCTACATTTACATTAAAATTCACACATCAAAACCTCTAAATATCTATATTGCATTATGTAAAACATGTTCCTAGTTGCCTGGAAATAATCCTTAGAGGGTATGATTCGCGTCACATTCCCTGATATGGGGCTCTATAGGGGGACAATCATGCTAGTGACTCAAAAATGATAACACATTTCACATAACGTTCAAATTTGAAGCTATTTCGGAACTGTAGCCTCTTAATATCTTTCCTTTATTATATTTACCATATAGACCGATGTCAGAGCAAGATCGTACTTTGGGTGAATTGGCGTCACATTCCCTAGTATGGGGCCCAAAGAGGGGAAATTCATTCAGTGTTAGTGCTGAAAATCTTTATAAATGCAAGTTTAACACTTGGGTTCGAATTTCAGCCTTTCAGCCTCTTATTATCTGTAATTCGTTCTGTCAGCGATAAAGCTAAATGACTCGACATACTACTCATAGGGATCAAGTGGCGTCACATTCCCTGTTAAGGGGACCAACGAGGGGAAATTCAATATACGTGGTGTAAATGGTCGAAGTAATTAATACAGCCTCTACATTTACATTAAAATTCACACATCAAAACCTCTAAATATCTATATTGTATTATGTTAAACATGTTCCTAGTTGCCTGGAAATAATCCTTAGAGGGTTTGATTCGCGTCACATTCCCTGATATGGGGCTCTATAGGGGGACAATCATGCTAGTGACTCAAAAATGATAACACATTTCATATACCGTTCAAATTTGAAGATATTTCGGAACTGTAGCCTCTTAATATCTTTCCTTTATTATATTTACCATATAGACCGATGTCAGAGCAAGATCGTACTTTGGGTGAAGTAGCGTCACATTCCCTAGTATGGGGCCCAAAGAGGGGAAATTCATTCAGTGTAAGAGCTGAAAATCTTTATAAATGCAAGTTTAACACTTGGGTTCGAATTTCAGCCTCTCAGCCTCTTAATATCTGTAATTCGTTCTGTCAGCGATAAAGCTAAATGACTCGACATACTACTCATAGGGATCAAGTGGCGTCACATTCCCTGTTAAGGGGACCAACGAGGGGAAATTCAATATACGTGGTGTAAATGGTCGAAGTAATTAATACAGCCTCTACATTTACATTAATATTCACACATCAAAGCCTCTAAATATCTTTATTGTATTATGTTAAACATGTTCCTAGTTGGCTGGACATAATCCTTAGAGGGTATGATTCGCGTCACATTCCCTGATATGGGGCCCTATAGGGGGACAATTATGCTAGTGACTGAAAAATGATAACAAATTTCACAAACCGTTCAAATTTGAAGATATTTCGGAACCGTACCCTCTTAATATCTTTTATTTATTATGCTTACCATATAGACTGATGTCAGAGGAAGATCGTACTTTGGCTGAATTGGCGTCACATTCCCTAGTATGGGGCCCAAAGAGGGAATTCATTGTAAGTGCTGAAAATCGTTATAAATGCTAGTTTAACACTTGGGTTCGAATTTCAGCCTCTCAGCCTCTAAATATCTGCAATATGTTCAGTCAGCGATAAAGCTAAATGACTCTACATACTAGTCATAGGGATCAAGTGGCGTCACATTCCCTGTTAAGGGGCCCATCGAGGGGAAATTCAATAAAGGCGGTGTAAATGGTCGAAGTAATTAATACAGCCTCTACATTTACATTAAAATTCACACATCAAAGCCTCTAAATACCTATATGTCTATGTGTTAAACATGTTCCTAGTTGTCTGGACATAATCCTTAGAGGGTATGATTCGCGTCACATTCCCTGATATGGGGCTCTTTAGGGGGACAATCATGCTAGTGACTGAAAAATGATAACACATTTCACATACCGTTCAAATTTGAAGATATTTCGGAACTGTAGCCTCTTAATATCTTTCATTTATTATGTTTACCATACAGACCGATGTCAGAGCAAGATCGTACTTTGGGTGAATTGGCGTCACATTCCCTAGTATGGGGCCCAAAGAGGGAAAATTCAGTGTTAGTGCTGAAAATCGTTATAAATGCAAGTTTAACACTTGGGTTCGAATGTCTGCTTCTCAGCCTCTAAATATCTGTAATTCGTTCCGTCAGCGATAAAGCGAAATGACTCGGCATACTTCTCATAGGGAGCAAGTGGCGTCACATTCCCTGTTAAGGGGACCAACGAGGGGAAATTCAATATACGTGGTGTAAATCGTCGAAGTAATTAATACAGTCTCTACATCTACATTAATATTCACACATCAAAGCCTCAAAATATCTATATTGTATTATGTTAAACATGTTCCTAGGTGCCTGGACATAATCCTTAGAGGGTATGATTCGCGTCACATTCCCTGATATGGCGTTGTCTCACCTCTGTGGTTCTTTGATTTTTGTGTTCACGGAGATGTTGCACTGATGATTTAGGAGACCTTCATGCGGACTGAACAAATTATTTGTCTAAATCGCGACGGAAGTAAGGGCGAGGATTGTGGCCACGTAAAATCGATTTAAGCCCCCCAGTGGAAATCATTCCACTGACCGTTTCAAGCGGTTCTTCTGTGTCGGTTTATTTATGGTGTTGTTTGTTACTTACTGTATGTATCACTTGTGTCTTTATATTTTGGATGGCCATATGGCCATTTTGTGGGAAAGTAACTTTCCTTATGGCCTTCCTTTGTTTAGGTTTCCATTATGGTCTGGTGGCTTAATGTTTGTGTTTCTTTCCCTTATGTGTCTTTGATGGGTGGAGTAAGTTAATTGTATCGATTCCTGATCTTTGTTTTACTTCTATTTTCTATAGGGGGACAATCATGCTAGTGACTAAAAAATGATAACACATTTCACATACCGTTCAAATTTGAAGATATTTCGGAACCGCAGCCTCTTAATATCTTTCATTTATTATGTTTACCATATAGACTGATGTCAGAGCAAGAGCGTACTTTGGATGAATTGGCGTCACATTCCCTAATATGGGGCCGAAATAGGGAAAATTTAATGTAAGTGCTGAAAATCGTTATAATGCACGTTTTACACTTGGGTTCGAATTTCAGCCTCTCAGCCTCTAAATATCTGCAATTTAAAGCTAAATGACTCGACATAATACTCATAGGGATCAAGTGGCGTCACATTCCCTGTTAAGGGGACCAACGACGGGAAATTCAATATAGGTGGTGTAAATCGTCGAAGTAATTAATACAGCCTGTACGTTTACATTAAAATTCACACACCAAAGCCTCTAAATATTTATATTGTATTATGTTAAACATGTTCCTAATTGCCTGGACACAATCCTAAAAGGGTATGATTCGCGTCACATTCCCTGATATGGGGCCCAAAAGGGGGACAATTATGCAATTGACTCAAAAATGATAACACATTTCACAAACCGTTCAAATTGGAAGATATTTCGGAACCATAGCCTCTTAATATCTTTCATTTGTTATGTTTACCATATAGACTGATTACAGAGCAAGACCGTACTTTGGGCGAATAGGCGTCACATTCCCAAGTAGGGGGCCAAAAGAGAGGAAATTCAGTGTAAGTGCTGAAAATCGTTATGAATGCAAGTTTAACACTTCGGCTCGAATTTCAGCCTCTCAACTTCTAAATATCTGCAATTCGTTCTGTCAGCGATAAAGCTAAATGACTCGACATACTACTCATAGGGATCAAGTGGCGTCACATTCCCTGTAAAGGGGACCAACGAGGGGAAATTCAATATATGTGGTGTAAATCGTCGAAGTAATTAAAACAGCCTCTACATTTACATTAAAATTCACTCATCAAAGCCCCTAAATATCTATATTGTTTTATATTACACATGTTTCTAGTTGCCTCGGCATAATCCTTAAAGGGTATGATTTACGTCACATTCCCTGATATGGGGCCCAATAGGGGGACAATTATGCAATGACTCAAAAATGATAACAAATTTCGCATACCGTTCAAATTTGAAGATATTTCGGAACCTTAGCCTCTTAATATCTTTCATTTATTATGTTTATCATATAGACTGATGTCAGAGCAAGATCGTACTTTGGATGAATTGGCGTCACATTCCCTGATATGGGGCCCAACGAGGGGAAATTCAATATACGTGGTGTAAATGGTCGAAGTAATTAATACAGCCTCTACATTTACATTAATATTCACACATCAATACCTCAAAATATCTATATTGTATTATATTAAACATGTTCCTAGTTGCCTGGACACAATCCTTAGGGGGTATGATTTGCGTCACATTTCCTGATATGGGGCCCAATAGGGGGTGCAATTGTGCACGCGACTCAAAAATGAAAACAAATTTCACATACCGTTCAAATTTGAAGATATTTCGGAACCGTAGCCTCTTAATATCTTTCATTTATTATGTTTACCATATAGACTGATGTCAGTGCAAGATCGTACTTTGGGTGAATTGGCGTCACATTCCCTAGTATGGGGCTGAAAGAGGGAAAATTCAGTGTAAGTGCTGAAAATCGTTATAAATGCAAGTTTAACACTTGGGTTCGAATTTCAGCCTCTCAGCCTCTAAATATCTGAAATTGTTCTGTCAGCGACAAAGCTAAATGACTCGACATACTACTCATAGGGATCAAGTGGCGTCACATTCCCTGTTAAGGGGAACAACGAGGGGAAATTCAATATATGTGGTGTAAATAGTCGAAGTAATTAATACAGCCTCTACATTTACATTAAAATTCACACATCAAAGCCTCTAAATATCTATATTGTATTATAGTAAACTTGTTGTTAGTTAACTGCATATAATCATTAGAGGGTATATTTTGCGTCACATACCCTTATTCGGGTCCCATAGGGGAACAATTATGCTAGTGACTCAAAAATGATAACAAATTTCACATACCGTTCAAATTTGAAGATATTTCGGAACCGCAGCCTCTTAATATCTTTCATTTATTATGCTGATCATATAGACTGATGTCAGAGCAAGATCGTACTTTGGGTGAATTGGCGTCACTTTCCTTAGTATGGGGCCCAAAGAGGGGAAATTCAATGTAAGTGCTGAAAATCGTTATAAATGCAGGTTCAACACTTGGGTTCGAATTTCAGCATCTCGGCCTCTAAATATTTGCAATTTGTATTATCAGCGATAAAGCTAATTGATTCGGCATACTACTCATAGGGATCAAGTGGCGTCACATTCCCTGTTAAGGGGACCAACGAGGGGAAATTCAATATAGGTGGTGTAAATAGTCGACGTAATTAATACAGCCTCTACATTTACATTAAAATTCACACATCAAAGCCTCTAAATGTCACAGTAAACTTGCTGCTAGGCATGCTTCTAATCCTTAGAGGGTATGTTTCGCGTCACATTCCCTTATATGGGGCCCAATAGGGGGACAATTAGGCAATTGACTCAAAAATGATAACAAATTTCACATACCGTTCAAGTTTGAAAATATTTCGAAACCGCAGCCTCTTAATATCTTTCATTTATTATGTTTACCATATAGACCGATGTCAGAGCAAAATCGTACATTGGTTGAAGTAGCGTCACATTCCCTAGTATGGGGCCCAAAGAGGGGAAATTCATTTTACGTGCTGAAAATCGTTATAAATACAAGTTTAACACTTGGGTTCGAATTTCAGCTTCTTAGCCTCTAATTATTTGTCTAAATTGCGACGGAAGTAAGGGCGAGGAATGTGGCCACGTAAAATCGATTTAAGCCCCCCAGTGAAAATCTTTCCACTGACCGTTCCAAGGCGGTTCTTCTGTGGCGATTTATTTATGTTGTTGTTTGTTACTTACTGTGTGTAGCATTTGTGTATTTTTATTTTGGATGGCCATATGGCCATTTTGAGGGAAAGTTACTGTCATTATGGCATTCCTTTGTTTAGATTTCCATTATGGTCTGGTCGCTTAATGTTTGTGTTTCTTCCCCTTTGGTGTCTTTGATGGGTGGAGTAAGTTAATTGTATCGATTCCTGATCTTTGTTTTACTTCTACTTTTTCTAAATAGCAGTAATTCGTTCCGCCATCGATAAAGCTAAATGACTCGGAATACTACTCACAGGGATCTAGTGGCGTCACATTCCCTGTAAAGGGGACCAACGACGGGAAATTCAATATACGTGGTGTAAATCGTCGAAGTAATTAATACAGCCTCTACATTTACATTAAAATTCACATCAAAGCCTCTAAATATCTATATTGGATTATGTTACACATGTTCCTAGTTGCCTGGACATAATCCTTAGAGGGTATGATTCGCGTCACATTCCCTGATATGGGTTCCAATAGGGGGACAATTATGCAATTGACTCAAAACTGATAACAAATTTCACATACCGCTCAAATTTGAAGATATTTCGGAACCGCAGCCTCTTAATATCTTTCATTTATTATGTTTACCAGATAGACTGATGTCAGAGCAAGATCGTACTTTGGGTGAATTGGCGTCACATTCCCTAGTATGGGGTCCAAAGAGGGGAAATTCAGTGTAAGTGTTGAAAATCGTTATAAATGCAAGTTTAACACTTGGGTTCGAATTTCATCCTCTCAGCCTCTAAATATCTGTAATTCGTTCTGCCAGTGAGAAATCTAAATGATTGGGCATACTTCTCATAGGAATCAAGTGGCGTCACATTCCCTGTAAAGGAGACCAACGACGGGGAAATCAATATAGGATGTGTAAATGATCGAAGTAATTAATACAGCCTCTACATTTACATTAAAATTCACACATCAAAGCCTCTAAATATCTATATTATATTATGTTAAACATGTTCCTAGTTGCTTGGACATAATCCTTAGAGGAATGATTCGCGTCACATTCCCTGATATGGGACCCAATAGGGGGTGGGGGGGGGGGGGACAATTATGCAAGTGACTCAACAATGATAAAAAATTTCACATACCGTTCAAATTTGAAGATATTTCGGAACCGCAGCCTCTTTATATCTTTCATTTATTATGTTTACCATAAAGACTGATGTCAGAGCAAGATCGTTCTTTGGGTGATTTGGTGTCACATTCCCTAGTATGGGGCCTAAAGAGGGGAAATTCAGGGTAAGTGCTGAAAATCGTTATGAATGCAAGTCGGCTCCACTATGTTAACACGCTTAAGCAGGGGCTTGGTGGTACTAAGGCCTATGAACTTCAGCCTTTAGATGAAAAGAGAGCTATAGTAGATGAACATATTTGTCATTCAGCCACCAAGTTTGCTGTGTGTGTTACAGAAGGCCAAGACAAGCTTCCTACGTTATACTGGTTACCAAAACTTCATAAAAGACCTTACAAAGCACGGTTTATTGCAAATTGTTTCCCAGTGTTCGTCGCCAGTCCCTCTGATCCATTTATCCTCCACAGGATGAGTATCTAGTAACCTTTATTTTGCCCAATGATGATAACTTACCATAAGACAATGATGTTTGTTTGTTTGATTTGAGGTTTAACGTCCCCGTCAACACTGTAAAGGTCATTTTGGAGACGTTGCTTCCAATTTTGTGGGACTTTTACCTGACATTGAGATGCAATGACATCTCAAGCCCTGTCGCCCAATGAAACCAATAGGGTTTATTAGCATGGACGGTCCGCCTCGCACCGCGGTTCCTGGACAGGCTTAGATCCTCTAAGCGATTTACCAGTACTAGTGTGCGGGTCGGATTCAGCTCTGCGTGGAAGCAACATGCAGCCCATATATTTCTTCAAGCCCCTATGTGCGGGGGCCGCATAAGTCAATGGTATGTCTGTGTGGTAGAGGGGTCCTCTGGGTACCGGATCCTGCTAGTGAACCCTGCAAGATGGGGATACAAGACCATGAGATGAACCTATGTGAGAAGTGAAGTCTGCCCCTTTTCCCCATTTGGGCTGAGCCCAGAAGCCTAGCACTTGGATGTGACCCAGTATGAATTGCGAGTCTCTTTGATCATTTTATCCTCCGAAGGATGGGAGGTCGTGATAACTGCCAATATGCGGTCAGACGGGGATGACTATTCCATAAGGCAGTGGTATGGATGTTCGAGCAGCGGAAACTGGAGGGACAGCCCGTCCTAGCACTGTTGTGTGACTCGGTCAGCGTGGAAGACGGCTCCTCCGGATACAGCATCCTGCTAGCTGGATAACTTCTATCCGGCCAAATGGCTATACTGACGCTCGCAATATAAAGACGCGGCAGTCCTAAAAACATACACTATCATGGTAAAGCCTAATTAAGGCAGGGATCTGTAAAGTACACATGGGCTGAGTCTTCACGCACAGGGGCCCCAGCAAACGATGACCCCCTTTATGACAGAAGAAGGTTGCTGGTTGGATCTGCCGACAATGGCCAAAAAAAGTAGCGTCGGTGACGTGTTAAACGAAGTAGAGCGGCCAACCTTGAAGGCCCATCGTGGACAGTATTCCCCAACCTTCTCTAATAAGATACCGCTACTACTACTACTACTACTACTACTACTACCACTACAAAAGAATCCTCCGCGACGTAGTGGTTATGCTACTTGCCTCATAAACCAGGGGTTGTGGGTTCGCTTCCGTCTGCGTATGAGCTAAGCTGTTGCTATGGCGACACACACACACACACACACGCACGCACGCACGCACCACACACACACACGCACGCACGCACGCACGCACACACACACACGCGAGGGGGTGGGATGGGATTGTAATAGTTATTGATATGTACCACTTAGACAGCCTGTGCAGTGGCTAGTTTATATACGAAGTTAAGCAACGGGTATTGCGGTCAGTACTACCTGGATTGGTGTCAGCATTGCTTCACTTCGTGGACGACCCGGTAAACGCTACAGTACTACTACTGCCGCAGCTGCTGTTATTTCATTATTAAAATCAGTAGTAGTAGTAGTAGTAGTAGTAGTAGTAGTAGTAGTAGTAGTAGTAGTAGTAGTAGTAGTAGTAGTATAAGCAGTAGCTGTATAAGAAAAAACAGGTGTAGCTTAATTACACTTGTATTAGATTGACTGACGAACCGTTTTATTTTTTATCATTGCGTTTATTATAAGTAGTAGTAGTAGTCGTAGTAGTAGTAGCAGTAGTAGACAGTTGTAGGTGGAAAAGTGATAAGATACCGGAATATGATACCGGATTTTAGTCAATTACCAAACAATAAGTGCATGCGATCAAACATCCCGGTTTTTATCTTCAATAATTACCAGACAAACAGTGCATGCGGTCTGTGCCTGCTGCCTTGATTTCAGTGTAAGCTCCCTATACCAAAACTCAAAAAATCAGCCCCACACTCCAGTTTTCAGACATTACATCATATTTTCACACATTGGTAGGTTCTATCCAATTCCACACGGGGTATTCGACTACCTGGAACGCAGACGGATACCAAAAACGCCGACGGAAAAACAACAACAAACATTCGTGGTGAGTTGAACAAATCGCATTTTACGGGCATATATCAAATATATGCCCACAGATGTTGATAGCAATCTGTTTCGCAGTGTCTCGGAATACTTTCCACGAACTGTGGATGCAAATCCTTCTGTCAATGACGAATTATGACCTATTTTAGTCGGCAAAATATAGATGCTTGATGCAAGTCGACAGTTTTTTTTAGTTTTGCAGCAATAATTCGTATATAATTTCCAATGTTTCCTGAATAGCATAAAATACTAATGTATTGAGTACCTGCCATGCGTTATTAGAATTAGCAAAAAGCAGGATTTTAGAATTATAGATGTGAATTTCTTGATGAGGGTGTTCGAATAAGGATACCAATGACGACCCGCACAGATACCATGCAATGCAGACGGCACAAAGTTATGGTTACCATTGACGTGGAAACCACAAGCGTGGAAAAATAATAAAAAAAGAGAGTAAAATACATTCTGTTTTCGTTTAATTGGAAAGTTAATCTAGACACTGAGTCTTACCACAGTGTACCTCGACCAAAGAGGGTATTCTCGATGTAGAAGGGAAGGCAATGACCAGGAATCGATACGATTGCCTTTCGCTTTTCGCCAAAAGACACCAACGTGACGGTTTGTCTTAATACCACATGTGGGCCATATTCGCGCAAATGACTTTATGTAGCGCACATGACCCGTCAATTCTTATTAGGTGTCATAAATCTGTGATTTCATAATGTTAGATACTTTTACGATCAAATAGGCACGATTTGTAAATTTCCTTAGGTAGTCCCACAAAACAACCACGGACATGAATTCAGTCCTTCTCGCTACATTTAGTCCACGCAGAGTACTTTTAAATTCATTATTTTGACAGATAAATATGAATATACAGTCGAACTTCAATGGCTCGAACACTTTTGGGACCAAAAAAATTTGTTCGAGACCACGGTGGTTCGAGCCACAGGGGGTTGATCTTGGAGCTAGGGGAGGAGGCCGAATACGGACATATTTTCAGTTTTCTTCAAAATAAATGCATGTTGTGTGTGCTCATTAGAATCGCCTCATCGAGGCGATTCTTGTGAGTACACAAAACTTACATTTTCAAGATCAAATTAGACAATTATACAAACTATATTTATATCTGCAGTTATGGCATTTTCTTTCTAGGGACTCAAGAAAGAGTTCGACACGGCCGTAGTAAATGGGCCATCAGTGTTAGAGTCATCGAAGTTTCACTGTACATTAAATTTCAAAACAGATCGTTTTTGTTTTTTTGTTTTTTTTTTGTTTGTTTTTGTTTTGGTTTTACGGCCCTTTCAAGATTATTTCACTCATGTCGAGCCGATTGTTAATCAGAGGTGGGCGAAAACCGAAAAAAAACGACCTGACCTTCCGTTGCAGAACTTGGCGTCTCACATTTGACCCGAGCCAGGCTCAAACTCAAAACAGATCGTATTAGAACTGTACGAGTTTGTTTCATTATTTTGACAGATAAATATGATTATACATTATTGCAATGCCCATAGGGGCTTGAAGAAATATATGGGCTGCATGATGCGTCCACACAGAGCTGAATCCGGTCCGCACACGAGTACTGGTAAACTGCTTAGTTCGACACGGCCGTAGTAAATGGACCATCAGTGTTAGAGTCATCGAAGTTTCACTGTACATTAAATTTCAAAACAGATCTTTTTTTTTTTTTTTTTTTTTTTTTTGGTTTTACGGCCCTTTCAAGATTATTTCACTCATGTCGAGCCGATTGTTAATCAGAGGTGGGCGAAAACCGGAAAAAACGACCTGACCTTCCGTTGCAGAACTTGGCGTCTCACATTTGACCCGAGTCAGGCTCGAACTTAAAACAGATCGTATTAGAACTGTACGAGTTTGTTTCATTATTTTGACAGATAAATATGATTATACATTATTGCAATGCCCATAGGGGCTTGAAGAAATATATGGGCTGCATGATGCGTCCACGCAGAGCTGAATCCGGTCCGCACACGAGTACTGGTAAACTGCTTAGTGGATCTAAGCCTGCCCAGGCAAAGCGGTGCTAGTCGGACCGTCCATGCTTATAAACCCTATTGGTTTCATTGGGCGACAGGGCTTGAGATGTCATTTCATCTTAATGTCGGGTAGAAGTCCCACAAAATTAGAAGCAACGTCTCCAAAATGACCTTTACAGTGTTGACGTGGACGTGAAACCTCAAATCAAACAAACATTATTGCAACGACGTTGATATGGCGTTGTTCCAGTGTGTGGTACGTGTTGGTAGGATCGGGTCCTACGAAATTACGAATCGGTCTTATTAGATAAACAATGTGAAATTTATAGAAAATTTTCGGGAAAGAATGACGCACCTGAACGAATGGCAATATAATTAACCCATATATGCCCTCTTCTGGGATATTAGCAAACAGTGCCGATCCAGATCAGACACGGCGTCTGATCTGGGTCTACATTGTTTGCTAAAAGAAAATTCATTTTTTGTAAAATTTGCTACAAATAAAAACAAACCTGACACCCTAATAATAGGAAGTGACAACTACAAACTTACTAGGTCGAAGACTCCATGTCACATATGGATTAAAACATACGAAGAATAGTTTGTTTCCCTCACCCCACCCCCTTTAGCAGAAAAGAATGAATGCCCAAACAGTTGTCCAAAATTAAATATTGCCAGGATATTTGTTTGTTTGAATTGAGGTTTAACGTTCCCGTCAACACTGTTTAGGTCATTTTGGAGATGCTGTTTCCAATGTTTTGGAACTTTTACCCGACATTGAGATGAAATGGCAACTCAAGCCATGTCGCCCAATGAAACCAATTGGGTTTATAACCATGGACGGTCCGACTCGCATCACTTTGCCTGGGCATGCTTAGATCCTCTAAGCTGTTTACCAGTGCTCGTGTGCGGTCGGTTTCAGCTCTGCGTGGATGCATCATGCAGCCCATCTATCTCTTCAAACCCCGATAGGCGATTGCGTTTGAGTTTTACGTCCCCACCAACAACAAGATCATATGGAGACGGAACCTCTGTTTAAAGACTCGCCCGAAAGTCTGGTGAAGCCCGGAATCGATCCCACGACCACTGGTTTGCGAAGCGAGTAGATTATCCTCTGCACCACGGAGGCTTCTAATTGACATATATGGGATATAATACCGAAACGGAATGAATACAAAGTACCTGCATGTAAATCATGGTGTTTTTTCAAATGCCTATGCACAGTATGCTGAGATGAGACCTCTCATTGGGAGCTGTCTATATCTCGCATTTTGATGATTTTAATTGAAGCATCTTTACGGAACCCGGGAAGGGACATGATTTGTTTTAATATGTTGTGCGAACAAGATATTAAGTTGTGCGAACAAGATATTATCTTGTGCGAACAAGATAATATGTTGTGCGCACAAGATATTATCTTGTGTAGACAACATGATTTATCTTGTGTGGACAACATAATTTATCTTGTGCGGACAACATATTATCTTGTGCGCACAAGATAATATCTTGTTCGCACAACATATTATCTTGTTTGCACAACATAGAGCTTGGGAAGTTGTGCGAACAAAATATTATCTTGTGCGCACAACTTATAAAATAATAAACAAAAATCATGTCCCTTCCAGGGTTCCGTACATCTAACATAATAGCAACTTTGCATTTTTTTGTGTGCAAAATTCCAAGATGAAAGTGGCAGAAACTCAGGGCGTAAGTGTAAATATTTGGTCAGCTGTCTGAGCGATTAAGCTGTGTAGTATGAGATCAATATTTGTCAAATATGACAATGCAGATCAAGTTGAGACGCCGCAAAATCGGCGATTTGTCTTCGTACACCGTTTGCTTAAACGGCCAGTCTATTTGAAAAAAAAACTTACAACAAATAAAACAAAGGAGAAGCCCGCCTGTCAAGTATTGTTATGTGGAAGATTCTGGTTGTCATATATGGGTACATGCATCATGAAAGGCGCCTGCGACCAGGTAAGAATCATATCAACATGCGTAGCTGTACAATCTGATTGCTTTCAGATGCATCTCGGTGCAGAAATGATTTGATATGACATGTGATGGAATGAATGCGTAACATGTCTAAATATTTCGCCCAAACAGTGTCATGAGTGTCTAGAGTTTGCTAAGAAAAACAGAAATTAAGAAGTATCACGCATTTTGTGCAATAGCCTGCAGATGCACAACAGTTTTTAAACATGAACAGGTTGGGGCAACATCTATCCGTCAGCAGTTGAAACCTGCTTTCTCACGAACAGTTTTGACGGATTGCATTCACATTTCCTATACACGATCGTCTCGGATAAAATCCGCCACTTTTATTTGTGTAGCGGATCTTCTTCTTCTTCTTACCACTACTACTGACAATCCGTTGCAGAACTTGGCGTCTCAAATGTGACCCGCGCGAGGTTAGAACCTACAGCAGTGAGAGACGATATGGTTAAGATAGACTATCTGAACGAAACCGCCAACAAATGCGGACCTTTAGAAGCTTAAATGCGCATATACATATATATATTCGCACAAGAACCACCACTGTCGATCAGACTTGTTTAGTTTCCTGCCTCTTCAGTTTCCTGCCCTTCACAAACATCCGAAGAAAAAACTTGCTTGGGTCTAGAGATAGACTTCTAAATAGAATAACGGAATGAAACGTCAAACATTAGAATACTTGCATGAAACCTCGAACATTTATCAGCCGATTTGTGGTCTATCTGGAAAATCCTCTATGAATGATTTATCTGGAAAATCCTCTGTGAGTTGTAATTTCTCTTTTTATCTCCCGACCGAATAGGTTCGGGGGATATAGCGATCAGCCTGGCGTCCGTCCGTCCGTAGACGCAACCTTGTGATGGCCATAACTCCTATACCCTTTGCGATTCATTGATGGTTCTTGGCACAATTGTTCACAAGGCTGAGACGGCGTGTCATGCGCTAGAACCAGAACTCTGGATGCCATACTTTTTGAGTTATCTCCCTTTTTAATAAAATAGAATGATTACTTTGTGGTGGCCATAACTCCAATATCCTTTGAGATATATTGATGACACCTGGCACAGCTGTTCACAAGGCTGAGACAGCGCGTCATGCACAAGAACCACAACTCTGGTTGCCATGGTTTTTGAGTTATCTCCCCTTCCAATAAAATAGAGTGAATACCTTGTGATGGCCATAACTCCAATACCCTTTAAGATAGATTAATGATACATGGCACAGTTGTTCACAAGGCTGAGACGGTGTGTCATGCATAAGAACCACAACTCTGAGTGCCATGGTTTTGAGTTATCTCCCCTTCCAATAATATAGAATCACTACCTTGTGATGGCCACATATTGATGGTACTTGGTACAGTTATAAATGAGTTTAAGCAGGTGTGTTACGTGCCAGAACCACAACTCTGGGTGCCCTGGTTTTTTAATTATCTCCCCTGACAATATAACCTTGTGATGGCCACTTTTATGCAAGGTTGAGACGGCGCTTCATGCCTAAGAACCACAACTCTGGGTGCTATGATATTTGAGTTATCTCCCCTTCCAATATAACAATCTGATTACCTTGTGATCACCGTACCTCCAATACCATTTGACATATATTGGTGGTACTTGATGCAGATGTACATGAGGTTAAGCAAGTGTGTCATGCTCAAGAATTACAACTCTGGGTGCTCTGGCTTTTGAGTATTCTCCCCTGCCAATATAACATTGTGATGACCATAGCTCCAACCCCCTTTGAGATATATTCAAGGAACTTGGCGCAATTGTATACAAGGTACAGAAGGGGTGTCATGTGCAAGAAACACAACTGTTGGTGCTGTGGTATTTGAGTTACCTACCTTTCCCATATTACAGTATGACCAGCTTCTGATCATCATATCTCAAATACCCTTTGAGATATATTGATGGTACTTTGTACAGAAATACATGAGCTTAGGCAGGCATGTCATGCGCAAGAACCACAATTCTGAGTGCCCTGGTTTTTTAGTTATCTCACCTGACAGTATAATCTTGTGAATGCCATAACTGCAGTAACTTTTGTGATATATTGCTGGTTTAATTCTGGTGCACTTTCTATTGGTGAACAATCTTCTGAAGGCCATATTGGCTTTTGGTCGGGGGATTTGCCATCTCTTCGATGGCTATTTTTTATAATTTTATTCAAAAAATGTGGAACTATTATAGTAAAAAAATATTAGAACCAAGGAAAGGCTCTCTGACTGTTCCTCTTCATACCAGACACATGCAGAGAGAGAGAGAGAGAGAGAGAGAGAAGAGGGAGAGAGAGAGAGAAGGAGAGAGGGTGAGAGAGAGAGAGAGAGAGAGAGAGAGAGAGAGAGAGAGAGAGAGAGAGAGAGAGAGAGAGAGAGAGAGAGAGTGAGAGAGAGAAAGAAAGAGAGAGTAACCATTTACTCGTCTTACGCTATTTTCGCCATCGTTGTTTATATACGGCATGGGAAATATTCAAAACTGTTCATAACCGTGCTTTTTGGACCTCAAAATTAAGGAGATTTGGAAGTAGGCATTGATTTAGGCATTAATTGTAAATCCGTCATTGGTATCCATCGTCTGCGTTTCATGGTAACATCAAAGAAATCCGTCTGTCGTAAATATTATCTTCTTTCAGCATGGTGCACTCAAGTCCATGCTTATTGCTGCCCGAGCAACGTATGGCACAAGTATATAGGAGTTTATTTTTGAACAAGGACTATTTCTCTTTCAAGCTACAATGACATCTTTGGATAAATCGGTTTCATTTCTGGTACTTACACTAATTCTTTTAGAAATTGTGCATGTTTTGCATTTTAGTTGTCTGTAAAGACGCTTTCATGTAATCTATCGAAGCTAAAAGCACCATCACGAAACAGCTGTGACAGTTCCAGAAGAATACAGCAAAAAATCAAAACTGATTTTTTTAATAGGGTCGCAAAAAACATGATTTTATCGACTCACCCTCTTTCAAATCCAAGGTAAACAGTCGGCGTTTTTGGTATCCGTCTGCGTTCCAAGTAGTCGAATACCCCGTGTGAATTCTGTATCATAAAATGGATATTCCTGGCATGTGGTTTGCCATAGAAACTGTAAAAAAGTGTAAGATTAGTGGTAATTTAGGTCTGACTGGGTGTGTTTCATCAGTTTTTGCTTCTGGTCTGTGCATTGGGGGGGGGGGGGGGTTGTTACTTTAAAGCCATGTTAATCAATTGTTATTGGGTTTGTTTTGGAAAAAAAATCTTACAGTAAGTGTATAACCAGGTACACAAGAGAAAGAATCTACTCCATCTTGATTATAACAGTAAGGTTACATGGTTTTTGGCCTTGGTCTCCAGCCAAAGCAAAACTTCAAAATTATCTCTGCTGCAATATTGCGATAAGATTTCTCATCTATTATTGGTTCTAATTGATTAGATTCATGTTAAAGGATCTGAACAGATATATATCCACTATTTTTCATGGTATTAAGGCATTTATAATCATTTTTGTCAAAGTTTTATCATCAAAATATCCTCAAAATGCCATTTATACATAAAATAGGGGGTATAGGTGTGAAATCAGCCATAAATACCAGTTGGTATGCTATAAAGGCATAATTTAGTGCTTTTTAGGATTGAAGTGTTCCAAAGACATAGGAGAAGAACCACTGATGCAAGCCGGTGTCTGGGTTCCATTCCAGAAAGAGGTAAACTTTGCGCTTTTTCACAAAATATGGTTTGTTCGGCTTTCATTGTAGAATCTGAAAGCGATAACTTTTTCGCAAACTTCAAAGATTCTTTATCACTGAACATTTATTATGCATACTTAAATTATTAGATATGGTCTAAATGTCTATTTGACAATGCTTTTGGTGGATCATAAAGACAATAAGGGTTTGGTATAGGTAGCTTTGCACTAAATACTGGGGGTACTGGCTTTTATCACTTTGGGACAGAGCTTTTAGTTGCAGTCTAAATACCAGACAGGCTTCCATTGGATAAATATCCCATGTTTCATTTCAATGTGAGAAAAGGATGATTATAAGGAAATGAAATGATGTGTGTTTTATAATTATATCTGCAAGCTCAAAGAAATTGTTGCTGATTTTATAGTGTCACCTCTCATTTAAAAAGCCGGTTTGTATTCACAGCGAATCTGCATGTAAACAAACATGGCGGACCATAACTTGAAAAGGAGACGGGCTACATGTGGATTTTTTCTCATTAACTTGTTGAGCTATGATGGCTCTATAAATAAGTAAGGTTTGAAAAGTTTTGTATGTGTAGGTTTTGTGGGAGCATGTAAAAGGTTACTATTGTCGCCTATGGAAAATATTTAGTGGTAAGCTCCCTATACCAAAACTCAAAAAATCAGCCCCACACTCCAGTTTTCAGACATTACATCATATTTTCACACATTGGTAGGTTCTATCCGATTCTGTATCATAAAATGGATATTCCTGGCATGTGGTTTGCCATAGAAACTGTAGAAAAGTGTAAGATTAGTGGTAATTTAGGTCTGACTGGGTGTATTTCATCAGTTTTTGCTTCTGGTCTGTGCATTGGGGAGGGGGGGGGGGGTTGTTACTTTAAAGCCATGTTAATCAATTGTTATTGGGTTTGTTTTGGAAAAAAAAAATCTTACAGTAAGTGTATAACCAGGTACACAAGAGAAAGAATCTACTCCATCTGGATTATAACAGTAAGGTTACATGGTTTTTGGCCTTGGTCTCCAGCCAAAGCAAAACTTCAAAATTATATCTGCTACAATATTGCGATAAGATTTCTCATCTATTATTGGTTCTAATTGATTAGATTCATGTTAAAGGATCTGAACAGATATATATCCACTATTTTTCATGGTATTAAGGCATTTATAATCATTTTTGTCAAAGTTTTATCATCAAAATATCCTCAAAATGCCATTTATACATAAAATAGGGGGTATAGGTGTGAAATCAGCCATAAATACCAGTTGGTATGCTATAAAGGCATAATTTAGTGCTTTTTAGGATTGAAGTGTTCCAAAGACATAGGAGAAGAACCACTGATGCAAGCCGGTGTCTGGGTTCCATTCCAGAAAGAGGTAAACTTTGCGCTTTTTCACAAAATATGGTTTGTTCGGCTTTCATTGTAGAATCTGAAAGCGATAACTTTTTCGCAAACTTCAAAGATTCTTTATCACTGAACATTTATTATGCATACTTAAATTATTAGATATTGTCTAAATTTCTATTTGACAATGCTTTTGGTGGATCATAAAGACAATAAGGGTTTGGTATAGGAAGCTTTGCACTAAATACTGGGGGTACTGGCTTTTATCACTTTGGGACAGAGCTTTTAGTTGCAGTCTAAATACCAGACAGGCTTCCATTGGATAAATATCCCATGTTTCATTTCAATGTGAGAAAAGGATGATTATAAGGAAATGAAATGATGTGTGTTTTATAATTATATCTGCAAGCTCAAAGAAATTGTTGCTGATTTTATAGTGTCACCTCTCATTTAAAAAGCCGGTTTGTATTCACTGCGAATCTGCATGTAAACAAACATGGCGGACCATAACTTGAAAAGGAGACGGGCTACATGTGGATTTTTTCTCATCAACTTGTTGAGCTAGGATGGCTCTATAAATAAGTAAGGTTTGAAAAGTTTTGTATGTGTAGTTTTTGTGGGAGCATGTAAAAGGTTACTATTGTCGCCTATGGAAAATATTTAGTGGTAAGCTCCCTAAGTCCTACTATTTTTTGACAATATAGGACCGTGTACCCAAGGACTGGTCTCATTTTGTCAGGTAGAACCTTCCTGATCTCGTTCCATCAGACTTTCCTTTATTTTCAAAACTGAAAAAGGCTATTTCAGGCACCTACTTTCAGTCCGATGATGACATCATATATGCAGTGGATGACTTTCTGAACAGCCAAGAAAAGGAGTTCTATAACAGCGACAATAAGGCCCTTAAACACCGCTGGCAAAAGTGTATAGATACTGAAGTGGATTATGTTGAAAAATAATACAATATGCCGACAAAATCATCACGAAAACACGCCTATATAATTTTGACCCCCTTGAACCCCACTTTTATATAGCAAAACTGGGGTTTACAGGGGTAAACCTTATTTTTCTTATTTCTGCTCTAAAATTTAGATTGTGGGTACTCGTTAGAACCGCCTCGACGAGGCGGTTCTAACGAGTACCAACGATCCATATTTTGAGCAGAAATAAGAAAAATATCGTGATTTTTTCGTCTTAAAATCTTCATTTATTTCGGCGATAAATGTAGCAAAGTATTTGTAATGTGTTTTAGTAGTGTCAAATCCTTCAATATGGCAAACAGCGCTATTAGGTACATGTAGTTGACTCTTTAGTGAAGGGTGGCAAAAAGTGGTTCTGAACGGGGATTTAGACTGTTTCGTTTAACCCTTCAATTCCTGTACTGTAAGCAAACAGTGTACACTCTGTTGAATCTGATCTGGGTCTACACTGATTATAAACCCAAGACATGATTCCAGCCGAGGTTCTATAGAAACTAGAAATGGTGTTTGTAAAACACAATGCCCCCAACCTTTGCTTGTCCTTAGATGGCAAAATATTCAACAAATATTGTTAAAGACTCAAAAACATACAACAAGAATTCCCCCCGAAGGCTATGTCGCGCCTGTGGGGGCGCAAAGTCACCAAACCATGAAATCTAGGTCAAGGTCAAACATGGATGCCTGCATAAAAATTTCACTCCTAGTTGCAAGCATGTACCAAGTATCATCAATGAAACTCTTAAAAACAGTTTGTACCAATTATAATTTAAAAAGCTTTAATAGTTTTCGAGAAATGGTGAAAGTCAGGGTGGTCGCAATAATTCTCGAAGTCAGTGAACCATGAAATATAGGTCAATGTCAGATATGGATGCTTGCGTTGAAGTTGCAATGCCTGGATGCAAGTTTGTACCAAGAATGATTAATGAAGCTCTAATAGTTCTCAAGATATGGACTTGCTGACAAGATTTTATTAAAAAAAAACAAGGCATCGCATGCGATACAAATCCCCTCGCACAAGACAACTTTGTGTGTGGAAAACACTGAAATGGCAAAAGTCCAACTTGCTTGAGATATTATAATATGCAACATTTGTGTAAAGTTTGTTTAAAAATCCATCCATAAATGTAGGTTCTAGAGTGATGACAATATTTCTCTAAAAATAGTCATAGGGACCTTGACTTGAGGCCATGGCCGCGAAGTAGATCTTGCTCAAGATATTATCATAAGCATCTTTTGTGTGAAGTTAGATTAAAATCATAAATGTAGGCGGTAGAGCAAAGACAAAGTTTTTCTAAAAATAGCCATAGTGACCTTGACCTTGAGGTCATGACCTTGAAAGTCAAAGCAACTCGAGATATTACCATAAGAAACATTTGTGTGAAGTTCTATTAACATCCATCAATAAATGTAGGCACTAGAGCGATAACAAAGATTTTCTAAAAATAGCCACAGTGAACTTGACCTTGAAAGTCGAAATAGTTCGAGATATTGTCATAAGGAACATTTGTGTGAAATTATACTGAAATCGGTGAAGAAATGTAAGCGCTAGAGCCATGTCAAAGTTTTTTCTAAAAATAGCCACAGTGACCTTGACCTTGAAAGTCAAACTCACTCAAGGTATTGTCATAAGGAACATTTGTGTGAAGTAATATTGAAATCAGTGAAGAAATGTAGTCGCTAGGGCGATGACAAAGTTTTTCTAAAAATAGCCACAGTCACCTTGACCTTGAAAGTCGTAATCGCTCGAGATATTGTCTTAAGGAACATTTGTGTGAAGTTATATTGAAATTGGTGAAGAAATGTAAGCGCTAGAGCATTGACAAAGTTTTTCTAAAAATAGCCACAGTGACCTTGACCTTGAAAGTGGAACTCGCTACAGATATTGTCATAAGGAACATTTGTGTGAATCGATTTTGAAATTGGTGAAAAAATGTAAGCGCTAGAGCAATGAAAAAGTTTTTCTAAAAATAGCCACAGTGACCTTGACCTTGAAAGTCGAACTCTTTCGAGGTATTGTCATAAGGATCATTTGTGTGAAGTTATATTAAAATCGGTGAAGAAATGTAGGCGCTGGAGCGATGACAAAGTTTTTCTTAAAATAGCCATTGTGACCTTGACCTTGAAATGGCTTGAGATATTGTCATAAGGAACATTTGTGTGAAGTTATATTGAAATCGGTGAAGAAATGTAAGCGCTAGAGCATTGACAAAGTTTTTCTAAAAATAGCCACAGTGACCTTGACCTTGAAAGTCGAACTCGCTAGAGATATTGTCATAAGGAACATTTGTGTGAAGTTATATTGAAATCGGTGAAGAAATGTAGGCGCTAGAGCGATGACAAATTTTTTCTAAAAATAGCTACAGTGACCTTGACCTTGAGGTCATGACCCTGAAAGTCGAACACACTCGAGATATTGTCATAAGGAACATTTGTGTGAAGTTATATTGAAATCAGTGAAGAAATGTAGGCGCTAGAGCAATGACAAAGTTTTTCTAAAAATAGCCACAGTGACCTTGACCTTGAGGTCATGACCTTGAAAGTCGACCTCGCTCAAGATATTGTCATTAGGCACATTTGTGTGAAGTTATATTGAAATCAGTGAAGAAATGTAGGCGCTAGAGTGATGACAAAGTTTTTCTTAAAATAGCCACAGTGACCTTGACCTTGAGGTCATGACATTGAAAGTCGAACTCGCTGAGATATTGTCATAAGAAACATTTGTGTGAAGTTATATTGAAATTGGTGAAGAAATGTAGGCGCTAGAGTGATGACAAAGTTTTTCTAAAAATAGCCACAGTGACCTTGACCTTGAGGTCATGACTTTGAAGTCGAACTCGCTCGAGATTTTTTTATAAGGAACATTTGTGTGAAGTTATATTGAAATTGGTGAAGAAATGTAGGCGCTAGAACGATGACAAAGTTTTTCACAAATTACCAAAATGACAAAGGGCCATAACTCACAAAGTATTTTTCGGAATTTTGTCATAAGTTAATCAGTTCATCTACTCATCACCACCAATCTATTCACCAACTTTCAAGGCTCTAGCTCCAATAGTTTTTGAGATATCTTGCTGACAAGATTTTATTAAAAAAATTCAAAGGGCAATAACTCTTCAAAAGGGGCATAATCCGGACGATAAAAAAAATACGCGTCAGCTAATTTTCCATGAGGAATCCATTTATGAAATTTCAAAACCCTAGCATACACGGTTCTAAAGTTATGCTATGCATCACTTTTAGCATACATTACAATGGGCACAAATTACCAAAATGACAAAGGGCCATAACTCACAAAGTATTTTTCGGAATTTTGTCAAAAGTTAATCAGTTCATCTACTCATCACCACCAATCTATTCACCAACTTTCAAGGCTCTTGCTCCAATAGTTTTTGAGATATCTTGCTGACAAGATTTTATTAAAAAAATTTCAAAGGGCAATAACTCTTAAAAGGGGCATAATCCGGACGAGAAAAAAAATATGCGTCAGCTAATTTTCCATGAGGAATCCATATATGAAATTTCAAAACCCTAGCATACACCGTTCTAAAGTTATGCTATGCATCACTTTTAGCATACATTACAATGGGCACAAATTACCAAAATGACAAAGGGCCATAACTCACAAAGTATTTTTTGGAATTTTGTCAAAAGTTAATCAGTTCATCTACTCATCACCACCAATATAATCACCAACTTTCAAGGCTCTAGCTCCAATAGTTTTTGAGATATCTTGCTGACAAGATTTTATTGAAAAAATTTCAAAGGGCAATAACTCTTGAAGGGGGCATAATCCGGACAAGAAAAAAAATACGTGTCAGCTAATTTTCCATGAGGAATCCATATATGAAATTTCAAAACCCTAGCATACACGGTTCTTTAGTTATGCTATGCATCAAAAGCGTAACGGACGGACGAACGGACGAACGGACGAACAGACGAACGGACGAACGGACGAACGAACCAGAAGCAATATGCCCCTCCAACTTTTTCAAAGTTGGGGGCATAAAAAAAACACCCTGACCTCGCAGCGACAAGAATAGACTGGCTGCGACAAGTAACCGTTACCTGGAGTGATAGTCGCGTGAACATCAACAACGAAAAGCTACTGTGCTTAATAACTTTGGGTAGATTGGCAAACAATCGACCCATAAATTACGTTTTCCGAAGTCCATTATCATCCATTTAGGGGAATGAGAACACCTTTAGGGGGAAGCAACTCCTGCACAAGTATTCTGTATCCCATGTCAATAGGGGTCAAATCTTAAAGGAAAGAATTTGCTCTTGAGGAGCAAATTCTTTCCTGTAAGAGTAGACCCCTTTTTCAGTTGGACAGGGCTTACAGAAAAGCGAACAGGAAGTCCCAAAAGTTGTCTCCCTTTGAAAAATGGCGGTAAAAATCTGCCAGATGTTCCAATTTCCTTAAACCCTCAAAGTCCTGTACTGTAAGCAATCAGTGTATACTCTGTGGCGTCTGATCTGGGTCCGAGTACACTGTAGATATGACATGATTCCAGTCGAGGTTCTATAGAAAACAACACCCTGACCTCGCAGCGACAAGAATAGACAGACTACGATATGAATAGCGTGGCTTTTTCCTATAAGTAATCGTTAATTGGAGTGATAGTCGCGTGGACATCAACAACGAAAAGCTACCGTGCTTAATAACTTTGAGTCGATTGACAAACAATCGACCCATAATGTCCAGTTTCTAAAATATGTTATTGTCCATTAAGAACATATTTGAATTGGTTACTTTCATAGCACTGACGTGGGATTTTATAATTTGTTTGTGTTTGTGTTTTTTTTTTTTTTTTTTTTTTTTTTGTTTGTTTTTCGTTTGCACCCTATTATAGTCCCATTAACCCGACGAAGCACGGCCCCGCCCATCGGGGCTTGAAGAAATAAATGGGCTGCATGATGCTTCCATGCAGAGCTGAATCCGACCGCACACGAGTACTGGTTATCCACTTAGCATGAGCCTTCTACATAATAAGCCTGCCCGGGGAAAGCGGTGCGAGTCGGACCGTCCATGCTTATAAGGCCTATTGGTTTCAATTGGCGACAGGGCTTGAGATGTCATTTCATCTCAGTGTCGGGTAATAGTCCCACAAAATTGGAAGCAACGTCTCCAAAATGATCTATATAGTGGTAACTGGGACGTTAAACATCAAATCAAACAAACCCAAAACACCCGACGAAGCATAGGTTTGCCGCTTCCTTTTATTAGCCACGATATACACATCACTGGGTAAGCTTTAAACAAAGGCTGGAGAAGGTTAAGCGAATCTACCAGACATAACGAGGAACTCTTGCATTTGTGCAAAGTTGCATTTACAATTCCAAGTACAATTGTAAGTGATCCACTACTTTAAGTTCCTTTCTCAAATTTCAATATAATTTGGGCAATTCAGTGAACCTGTCGAAATTTCCACACTGAAAAAAAGTACTTGGAACTATATGCCTTCAATATAAGTAAGAATTTAGAGAACTGCAGCCTAGTTTTGTATGTATGATGTTGGCTTGGAGTTTGGAATATGGAGTTTGCAATTCGATTAACCCTTTTTGTACCAATGGAATCTTCCTCTTTATATATAGCATGAGTCCATTTCAAAATTCAGGGCTGTCAGGTTGTGTTTTCATCAAAATTATTTAGGAAATTAGTTGAACATTTTTGCAAACAATGTAGGCCCTGATCAGACGCCGCGTTCTGCGGCGTCTGATCTGGGCCTGCACTGTTTGCCAAATACCCGTTGGGGGGGGGGGGGGTGGAGGGTGGGGGGGTCCTGGTACTAAATGGGTAAAAGTAAAGTAAAACATTAGTGAGTGTTGGACAAAATCGATATCCCCACTCTACTCGTCTGACTTGAAGTGTTTGACCCTTTCGCATACCGGTATTAAAATATTTTGGAGGTGTATGTAGGTCCCTATTCAAACAGAATCTGAAAGCTACAACTTGTTTTGCATCATAAGGAAGAAAGAAAAATCTAGAAACGATTAGAATAAGCTCTGCAGTTCTGGATGTGCTCAGAGTTTCGAAAACTGTACCTGGATGTTTCTTTCAATTTTCCATGATGCCTCGAACTCAAGTGCCGATAAATAATACCAGTTCCTGTCGCTTATCATTTGTTAATAATTATTTTAAAATATTTTTTTGGTTTTGCTTTTACGGCCCTTTCAAGTGTGTGTGTGTGTGTGTGTGTGTGTGTGTGTGTGTGTGTGTGTGTGTGTGTGTGATTGTGTGTGTGTGTGTGTGTGTGTGTGTGTGTGTGTATTCGGGTTTAACGTCGCTTTCAACAATTTTTCAGTCATATCACGACGGTGTCTGGTTGCGACAGGGAGCTCAGTGCTCACGTTTATAGTGTTGCCTAATTGAAGTATCATGTCCCAGACACATTACATGATACCACACCCAGTCACATTATCCTGACACTGGATCGACCAGTCCTAGCTCTACCCCGTAAATCTGAGTGCCAAGCGAGGAGCAGCTAGTACCATTTTTAACGACTTTGGTATGTCGCGGCCCGGGATCGAACCCGAGACCTCCCGTTCCCCGGAGCGGACACTCTACCAACTGAGCTATCGGGGCCGGTACGGACCTTTCAAGATTATTTCACTTGTTTCAAGCCGATCGTTATTTAGAGGTGGGCGAAAACCGGAGTACCCGAAAAAAAAAACATGACCTTCCGTTGCAGGACTTGGCGTCTCATGCACAATAATAAAATAATAATCGACCTTGTTTGCAGATGGTAACACATTAAATATACTAGTACTAATATTCCATGTGGCCCTCTCTCCTGGGTAGAAACAAGTACTAGGCAATGTAGATAAAGTCTTGAGCAAGGAAACAACACGTGGTGCTTGCGGGGATCGAACCGGCAACCTCACGATCTCAAATCAGATGTTTTTATACTGCACCACAGCGCTCCACTGTGGTGTAGTTTGGAGGTTATTTTAAAGTGTACTTAATAAACTTATTTAATGATAAACGTACTAAGAAAACTTAGGTTAATGCCTGATCTTTTCAGCCAATTAGCTCGCAATATCCTGTAAAAAAATCTTAATTCGAGGAAACTCAAGAATATAATCACACTTCTATTTTGGCCTCAATCATAATAATTGAGCCAATGCATGACAAAATTTACAATGAGACCTTTGCGACAAGTACATGCGTAGCCTGATCAGAATCTTAACTGTTAGCATGAGCCTTCTACATAATAGTATAATATATTGCTTTCCTTAGTGATGAGTGAAGACTGTGAGAAGACTGTCCCCACGTAGAGGATGATATGTCTTTGTTTTTCGTAAGTTTTGTTTCGCCCATTGCTGATCACACATTAAGACTGGCGATAAAATGCGCCGCCACCAGCGAAAAGCTGTTTCAATTCGGAAAAGGTGCGTTCAGTAATACTCAGGTCAGTCTGAGTACTGCAACCTTTCCTGTCGACACGAAAAAGCTCTATGCCTACATTCATCCATACAGCGCACAGCAAAGTCTCCGATCAGCCTGCGTCTTCCCTGGGCGCACAAGTGAGAAGGCACATTTTCGCTTGACGTGACTCGTATATTATATAATTATTTGTGCAAAGTTACATAAATGTACCTGCGAAACATGTCTACAGTTCTACGTTGAGATAAACCTAAGAAGGTCGGCCCCCGCTCATTGGGGCTTGAAGAAATAAATGGGCTGCATGATCCTTCCACGCAGAGCTGTAACCGACCCGCACAAAAGTACTGGTAAACCACTTAGAGGATCTAAGCCTGCCCAGGCAATGCGGTGCACGTCGGTCCGCCCATGCTTATAAACCCTATTGGTTTCATTGGGCGGCAGGGCTTGTGATGTCATTTCATCTCAATGTCGGGTAAAAGTCCGACAAAATTGGAAGCAACGTCTCCAAAATGACCTTTACAGTGTTGACGGGGACGTTAAACTTCAAATCAAACAAACAAGCAAACACACCTAAGAAGGCGCCTTGTTATGCACATACAAAATGTTATACGAAATGGTTCAATGCAGTAGCTTAATTTTTTAGGTTTTTAACTTTGGTCTTGCCCAAATGTTCTATCTTTTAGATTTTGTTTGTTACGTCCTGTAAGACTATTTATCATATGACGTCGCGTCTCAG